>JAXQQM020088894.1:0-32538 GCA_034641835.2 Pinus albicaulis | reverse complement strand
GGGGTCTCTCTATCCCTAATGTGTTGATCACTGTGAGATGGTGAACTAGGAGGCTCAGAGTCTGCCTAGTCTAGAGCACTGTATGACTTTGTTCTTAGTAAACTGCTCTATGAGTCTAAGTCAAAAAGAGTGTCTGATAGAGTTGTAAAGTCTTCTGGTGCAGAGTTAGCTCTATGGATGTGTCTAGAAATAGTTGGCTTCCTAGGTGAAGGATATTTCCTGAGGATGTTCTTAGGGTTTTCAACTATTTCAGGTGGGTTTGGGTTAGGATAAGCTCTTGTATGAATGGTTCTTGAAGCCAATATGTTTGTCTTCAAACAAAGAAGCTTAATCCTACTTGTTACTTCAAATATGGCTGATGTTGTTATGAACAATGGTCTCCCAGTGGAGTCTTATGAAAACTAAGATAATCAGCAGGCCTACTGATCTCCAGTGGAGTCTTTTCATCGTTAAGGAACTATGGAGTCGCTAGGTGGAAGGTTTAGAATGCTTCAAGAAGGTATATTGTCCACCACAGTGATTAACCACCAAACTTAGGCTACTATGGTCTTCTTTGAGCTCTTAGAAGTGTCTAAATGTGTGTTTTACTCAAATTTCCCCAGTGGAGTCACCATTATGTTGGGGTTCCTATGTTTTGACAGGTTTGGCTCTACCAAAAGATAAGATAACATCATAACCACTTTGGGACCTCAGGATCTAGCCCTCCTAGGTCCAGAGAGGGATCTCTCTATAAGGCAAAGAAATATATGTCTTTTAAGTCCAAATGTTAAGGTATTAGGCTAGTTGTGTGGCACAAAGGTTGTTTTGTTTTTTTTGTTTGTTTGTTTGGTTGTTGGGAAACCTGAAAGAAGGGTCCAATATAAGACAAAGGGTGAGAAAAAAGGATTTAGGAAAAGGGGATATAATTCATAGAACACTCGAGACCATTTGGCAATGGAGTCATAAAAGGGTTTACTTTCTATTCAGTATCCAAGGCTTTCAATTGGGCTAGTCATCTAAAACAAAGGATCTTTTAAAGATGATAGTGTGGTATGAAAAGGTAAGGAAAGAAGGTGAATGACAAGGAAACCTCCAAGATGACCACTTAAGAAGAAAATATAGGGACAGGACATGCCTTAAACACCTATGATCAAACTCCTAAGAGGCTAACTCTTTAGACAACAAGAAATAGTTAAGATTTAAACACAAAGGTGAAGCTTGAGATCAGAGAAAGGCTTTGAACTTTCAATGCTTCGAAATTCAACTTAAGGGAACTTAGAAAGGTTCAATTGATTGAAAAAGACCCTAGTGAGACAGAATCAACATTGTAAACTCCCAGTATCCCAATTCTTTCAATTAAAACCAGACAAGAACATCTAAGAACAGATTCATAAATTCATACATCAGTTAGCAGTGAATGACAACTACTACACTGCTTAAATTATCTTGAATTAGTTCTCAGATAGCACAATCAGTAGAAAACATCAAAGATAAGAAGAGCAGGAGCATTAGGGTACCATGCAAGGGTATATCCTAAGACATATTTCTGATTCTTACTAGAGAAATGAAATGTAATGAACTACAGAAGGAAAACAGAGACAAAGGTAGAACACATCACCGCTGCTTTAAATCAGGATCCAAAGAAATTGCTTGTCATATTAAAGAGCAACACCATTCATATAAAACATTTTCCAACAGCTTGATATTTAGTCTGAAATCATCTCCTCAGCCTATTTTACAAATTTGCACACATAACTATATCTCAAGAAAAATAGCTTACAATTCATAGATATCTGATCAACAACCTTGCAATGTGTTTTATAGCTGAAAGAGGGGAAGAGGAGGTAGATAGAACTTTTAATGAGACATTAAAAAAGAGGAAGAAGAATGGCTCATGGCCCATTCTATTTTAATATCCATGCATTGATTTTGGTACTCTTTTGATGAAAGAGTGGTCTTCGGCAGGCTGATCATAACTTCATAGGTATGTTCCTTGATGTACTTTTCGGCTGTAGTACTCTATAGTACTCTGGTGATAAGGAAAAGGAAGATAAATGACTTTCAGGCCTACCATACTACATAAAAAATGCTCTGGCAATATTAGGACTTTCTGTCAGGGTGGAGATCTTCTTCGGAGCTCGATGTAGAATAGAAATAGTTTGGGAGCTTGTCCTTTCACGGGAAAGAACCTTCTGCTGATGTGAGACACTGATAAGATTGTTTTTGTGCTTTAGGACTCATTAGGCCTTCTGTGTTAATCATAAGGTCTTCAATATGGTACATTCGCCCTTTAAATATGCAATCAAAGCTCAAAATCTTCAATTATAGGCTTTAGAACTCTTTAATCCTTCACTGATACTCTTTTCCGCTTCATTGACTGTCTTTGTCTGTGAATTTGCAATTTTAATGGAACTGGAGGTTTTACAGAGTTAAACACTGGTCTTTAATGACATATTTCATTCAACAACCTTCGCCAGTGTTCACTCTGCAATATCTGGCTCGGAAAATGGCCTTCTCTACGCTCTATGTCACTATGATAGTGACTATGAGTAGCAATGGTTTTCACCATCTGTAACCCTGCACAAACACACAAACATGTTAAGAAATCCATGCGGGAGTGGTGGTGGATGCTATGGAGGATCGTGGGAATGGCAGCGTAGCAATGGTGGATGAGGTGAATGCAGTGGAAAATGGCTGAAAAATGTTGTGAAACAGTGGAAACATGACCTGATGAAGGTCTAATGGAGGAATGGTTGTGGACCGTTCGATCAGATCTGGTGGTGGTGATCGACGGTTGTGATTTTCCAGGAGGGTTGCCTTTAGAAAGTTAGGCAATATAAATAAACCTTTATTGTAAACACTAAAGTTTTATCTTTGGGTGGATTACAAAGAAAAATGCATAAAATGAATGAAATCGGGCGTGAATGGTGGGACCAGCATGGGTGGAGAGTGATTTTGAATATGGACCATTATATCTCAGGGGAAGATCAATGGTTGAGATGCAACGATGAAGCTCTATGGTAGCCTGATGAAAGAAATATGAATGGAGAACGCGATGGAATGAGGGCCGTTGATCTGTATAGATCAACGGTCGGGATCTTTAGATGGGGTTTCGGAGGCAGAAAAGGGGGAAGTGGTTTTTTTGGAGAAAACTACTATTTTCTTGCAGCAAAAGCGCGGTTTTGAAATTTGCCCAAAATAACGCGATATCGTTTTCCGCCTAACACGTGGCAAAATAAAACTTCCCATATCACGTGATTTCAAACTATTAAAGCCTCGACACCAAAGTTACGCGATATGGATGTTGGCCGTTGGATCTGGGACTGTGAGATCTAACAGTGGTAGATGGAGCGCGATATGAGGAGATGCATGGTTGGTAAGGTGGGGACAAGTCAAAGGTGGTTTGAATGTGGGCCGTCCGATCAGCAGAATGAATGGCTCATATCTGAAGAGGGAAAGAAAAGGCGGGGGGGGCTGGTTAATGGGCGGGAGGAATCCTGACTGTTGGATTCATGAGGATGGACGGCGGAGATTAACAGAGGGAGCGGAGGCAAAAGGATCAAATGAATGGGCGGGAGAAAAGAGGACCATCGGATCAAAAGGGATGGACGGCTGCGATCTAATCGCACCGGAGGATGGCAGGGGCCAAAACTCCGATGGGTTCATGTAGCGATTGCATGTGGACCATAGGATCGGTGGAAGATCGACGGTCGCGATTGGATCAGGGATGGCCAATCGGGGACACAGGGGTGGAGTGAGAGCAAATCCTGGACATTGGTTCTTGTGGATTCAATGGCCAGGATGCAATCGGGAGTTGGCCAATCGGGGGAACGAAGAGCGGCACATTAAAACTTTGTGATTGGTGATTGGGGCGGCGATGTGATGGCCGTTGGATTTACATGGGAATCAACGGTGGAGATCATAATCAGAGGTGTAATGGAGGGACGAGGCGGGGCACAATGAGTTTAGCATGGACCGTTAGATCTTTACGGATCAACGGTGGATATCGCATCCGAGGCCGATAGAACAAAATATTCTTGCATCGGAACTTTTCATTTAACAAAGAAAAAACGCTCTCGACCAATTCTCCGATTGCGATTAGCGCGTTATGCCTCAGTGCTTGGTCTTAGCACCTGATTACATGCAGAGAAGGGGCTGTGGGCTGGGCCGAAAGGGGCTTAGCCTGTTATATGATAAAAAGTGGGTTTTTAGGCCTAAAAACAGTGTTTTTAAGGCTAAACAGTGGTTCCGATAGGAGGAAAGAGGGATTTAAAATCAAATGAAGGGATTTCACTTGGTTTTTAAAGGGGATTTGGGTGATTTAGATGGTTTAGGAAGGGATTATGAAGGTTTTTTAGGGAAATTTGAGAAGGGAAAAAAGAGGTTAAAATGGGGAATTTTGCAGGGATAAAGGGAGCAGATGTAGGCTTTTCTGAGTATAATTGTTTCATAGGCAGTGAGGATTTCTTGATGGAAACAGCAATGAAGATCTTATCCAAGGCAAAGGGCACACAGAGGCTTCAAGATGAGAGATTTTCAAAGGAAATGTATCTCTTGAAGGCTCAGAAAAATATTTAGCCACCTGTTTGCTTGACAAAAAACTTATAGGTGGCTAATAGTCAGTAGTGAAGAGAAACCCCACAACTATCCCTTATACTTTTTCCACTCAAACCTCGACTCATTCACTTTGTATAATGATGGGGATATGGAAAAATAGATTGCCAAATTAGAAAATGATCTCTGTGAAATCACAGAAGAAAAAACAATAGTAATGGAACATAATACACAAGATGAACCTCTTTGGAATATGGACTTTGAAGGATTTGTTAGTAAAGAAGAGTGAGGAGCATGAATATGGGTTTCAAACTCAAGAACCCACCATGCAGAGGGACATTCATACAAGTTAAAATTTCAATGTACAAAAAACATAGCTGAGTATGAAGATTGATTCTAGGGTTACAATTGTTAAAAAATCTTGGTGCTAAAAGAATTTTCGTTCATGGATATTCTAAGCTAATAACAAAACAAATGAGAATATTCTTCTAAACACCCTAGATTAACAACCTAAAAAAAATTTGGCCTGGATTTTTTGGAATACGACTTATCGGTAATCCCTAGAGATCATAACATTCTGGCTGATAGCATGGCCACTTCTGCCAGTATCCACAAAATAAACTACCGTCCTAGTCATCAATACATAGTGTAGGTAAAAAACAGGCCAATTGTCCCAAAAAATGTTAGATATTGGCAAGTTTTTGGGAATGATCAACAAATTGAAAATTTTTTGCAATCCAAGGATGAATTTAAAGAAGCTAACATAGATGTAAATTGTGTGTTGGAAAATAATGTAGATGTAAATTTTGACTTAGAAAATCAGTTAGGAAACCATGTGAATAAAAATGTAAATAAAGTAGATTTACCAGAGATAGATCAAGAAACATTGGAGTTATAAATACTACAATTGAAAGATAATTCTTTACCCAGAGGGTTAGTTCCCTTAGAAGAACCAGTTGAATTTAATGATGTAGCAAAAAATCCAAAAATTGAACCCACAGGAGCTGAAGTGGAAGACTGCAACATAGGAAGCGAACAAGACCCAAAGATGGTAAAACTATAAAAATCATTACCATGTGCTGAAAAGAAGAAATATATTAGTATATTCAAAGAATTTAAAGATTTTTTTGCATGGAGTTATAAAGATTTAAAATCTTACGACACCAACATTATACAACACAAAATTCCTATTAAATAAGACCAGAAACCTTTCAAACAAAATCTCAGAAGAAAACCCAATGTTGATGCCTTTAATTGAAAAAGAGGTTAAGAAAATGCATGATGGTAAGATTATAGTACCTTTGAGGTACTCTAACTGGGTATCCAACTTAGTCCCAACCAGGAAGAAAATAAGAGAAATCGGACTTTGTGTAGACTTCAAGAATCTTGATAAAGTCTCACTGAAAGATAACTACCCTTTACCCAAGATGGATCATATTTTACAAAAGGTAGTTGGGTCAAGCAGGATCTCTCTTTTACACGGTTTTTCTGGTTATAGCCAGGTTTTAGTACACACTGAAGATCAGGAGAAGACAACATTTACTACTCCATGGGGTACCTTCATGTATGTGAAGATGCCTTTTGGATAAATGAATGTTGGAGCTACATTTCATAGAGAAATGGACACTATTTTTTCTTATGAAAATGGAAGATTCACAGTCATATATCTTGATGACATCAATGTTTTCTAAAAAACAGATGAAGATAATTTGCTACATTTGAGGAGAGTATTTGAGAAGTTTAGAAAATTTGATATTTCCCTTAACCCAAAGAAAACATATTTGGCCTAGAGGAAGGAAAAATTCTGGGATGTATCATTTCCAAAGAGGGAATTAGAATTGATCCCAATAGGATTGAGGCCATTTTAAATATAAGTCATCCTAGAAATGTGAAAGAGCTTCAATCATTCATTGGTAAAATCAAATTTCCAAGAAGATTTATCCCTAACATGGCAGAAATCCACGAGAACATAACCAACATGTTAAGAAAAGACACAGAATTAAAATGGAGCATTGAGGCTAAAAAATCATTTAACCAAGTAAAACAAGCCCTAACAAAAGCTCCTGTGTTAATAAGCCCTCACTTCAAAAAATATTTCATAATCTTTTCATTTGCATATGAACACAATGTTGCAACGGTCCTCTTACAGAAAAACAATGAAGGACATGAGCAACCCATTGTTCTCTTTAGCAAGGCTCTAAGAGATGCTGCATCAAAATACAATATAATGGAAAAGTAATCATTTGCTTTAATAAAACTTAATTAAGGATTTCAGAGTGTATATTCTTCATTCTCACCTAACTTCTTTTGTTCCAAATTCTGTGGTCAAAGATATCCTATCCCAAAATGGACCTGATGGGAAAAGAGGTAAGTGGATTGTCATTATCCTTGAATATGACATTGAAATTAAACCCACCAATTTCATTAAAAGGAAGGGATTAGCTAAGTTAATGGTTGAGTCTAATTTTCATGCTTTGGATATTAATTTCGTAGCTGCACTGGATGACCAAGAAGAGAAAGTGACTCCACAAATAAAAAAGGATTTTACAACCTCTCCCTAATATGCAAACCTCATTTTTGTATTACTATACATGTATGAAGATATTCTCTTACCCCAAAGTCTAGTGCTGCAACCTTGCCTAAATTTTTCCCAATCCATTATAGCCTTTCGTATGTATTCTAATGGATAAATTTTTCTCTTTAAGGAAACAACAAAACTTTGTACAAAGAAGAAAAATAATATAAAAAATGTGTACAAAGAAGCAAGGCCTATGGCCCGTGGGCCACTATAGTGCAAACATCCTCTCTATGTGCTCTCTCCCTATCCCTCTTGATTACTCTACTCGTCTATGGAACAATTTCACTAAAAAAGAATGGAACTCCCTTTTCCTCCTAATGGCCCAGTTATAACACAACTCAATAGCCTACTACTGGTTAGGTTTAGCTCCCTCGACTCTTAAACAAAGTTACAATTTGGACAACAAAAAAACTCTCGGATAGTTTAATTACTAATATATCATTCCACTCACAGACATTACTTCTCCCAGTTCCTACAGTTGATCTCTTATTTCAGAAATTATCATGAAGTATGAAGTGATTCCTTCTTCTCTTGACAATTTCATTTAGTATAATTCATGTCTTAGAGAGATTTCTTCTATTGCAGTACTTACAGAGAATAGCTCCACCAGTTTCTCATATATTTGTTTTGCAGATTTTAGTTTTGATACATAGGGAATGAGTGAGTCCTTAATGGATTCTATGAGAATCCTTTGGGTTCTGATTTCTCCCTTCATGTACTTGGCATGAGTGGGAGCATCTTATTTTGATGGTTGAATTTTATATCCTTTGATGTAGTCCATAACTTCATTTTCAATTAAATTCAAATATGTCCTCTTCTTCCATGCACTAAATTTTGATGACCCAACTAGCTTGTTTCCCTCTTTACAATAAGTCATCTTGACAGATTTAAGTAAGGTCATAGATATTGTTGGTAAAAAAAATTTGTTGTAGTCACAAGTAGTTCAAAGAAGGGATTAGAAGAGTCAAGGGAGCTAAACCTAACCACTATTAGGCTATCCATTCTCTTAACCAAAGTAGGTTATTTGTCCATATTGTAACTTTGGTTAGAGTCGAGGGAGCTAAACCTAACCACTATTAGGCTATTGAGTTGTATTACAATTGGGCCACTAGGAGGAAAAGGGAGTTCCATTCTTTTTTAGTGCATTTTTTCCATAGACGAGTAGAGTAACCAAGAGGGATAGGGAGAGATCACATAGGGAGGATGTTTGCACTATAGTGGCCCACGGGCCATAGGCCTTGCTTCTTTGTACACATTTTTTACATTATTTTTCTTCTTTGTACAAAATTTTGTTGTTGCCTTAAGGAGAAAAATTTATCCATTAGAATACATGCAAAAGGCTATAATGGACTGGGAAAACTTTAGGCAAGGTTGCAGCACTAGACTTTGGGGTACGAGAATATCATCATACATGTATTTTATGTTTGGCATGCAAGTATGTTAGTTGATGGAGTTTTATATGCATCAGGGTTATATACATGTTTGTCATTTTGGTTATGTTATTCGATTGTTATGTTTGTCATTTTGGTTGATGGTATGTTGGTTCAAAGAAGAGTTTAGCAGTGGATTCTACTATGATACTCTTCTTGCAAGCCACCAGAATGGCCATCTTAGAGAATATGTCGATGACCACACAAACACTGTCATTATCATGCTTAGTAGAAGGAAGGCCCGATATGTAATCCATGGAGATGGATTCCCAAGGTCGACGAGGAGTAGGTAGAGGAGTATATAGCTCTGGACTGAGTGCAGTGTTGTTGCTTAGCCATCAGGCACATTAATTTATAGGTTGGGGGGTTAAAGAGAGTGTAAATATACTTGGGCATGGACTCCACCACACGTTACTTGGACTTGTATATCTTGAATTTCACGTCAGAGGATAAAATAATTTCATACCTTGAATGGTATTAACACACTGGGTATAGTTGTCACAAGGATACCTAGAAGAGTTAATCAAATTAGTTCAAAGAAGATTTTAGCAGTGGCTTCTACTATGATACTCTTCTTACAGGCCGCTAGAATGGCCATATTAGAGAATTTGTCGACGACCACACAAACACAGACATTATCATGCTTAGTAGAAGGAAGGCCCGCACTAGGGGAATTTTGAGGTCTAAAATGGGCCTCCTAAGAAAAATGTACAACCAAAATAAACTTTATAAGAACCAATAGAATTCAAGATGATGATGTCAACCATGGGGGATGATTCACCATTTTTTAAGTAAAAGGGTAAAAATATTAAAAAATAATAAAATAATAAAACTACTTTTTCAACTCGTATTTTCAACTTATCTCCCAAATTTTTTACTCAAATTTCGAGCAACAATATTCATTGGATGAAAAATTTAATTCCTCGTCCAAGGAGTATCCATGTTGCATACTTTCGATGGACCCTGCTACATGAAAAATGATAAATACTTGAAAAACGTGATTGTAATCACGTTTTTCAAGTATTTCTCATTTTTCATGTAGCAGGGTCCATCGAAAGTATGCAACATGGGTACTCTTTGGCTGAGGAATTACATTTTTCATACAACGAGTACTCCCGCTCGAAATTTGAGTAAAAACTTTGGGAGATGAGTTGAAAATACAAGTTGAAAAAATAGTTTTTTCTTTTTCCCCTCTAATATTTGATGATGTCATCAAATCTTATTTTAATATTTCCACTATTATATTATAATTTCCTTAGGAGGCCCATTTTAGACCTCAAAATTCCCCTAATGATATGTAATCCATGGAGATGAATTTCCAAGGTTGACTAGGATTAGGTAGAGGAGTATATAGCTCTGGACTGAGTGCAGTGTTGCTGCTCAGCCATCAAACACATTAATTTATAGGTTGGGGGGTTAAAGTGTAATATTCCAAAATTTGCATGCAGCAAATTGGAATATTGAATTTTTCTGATTTCCCTTAGGAGGTGAATAAATGGGTAAGGAGACCCATGCACAATAAAAAATCTGAATAAAATCCCTCATGGTGTGGAAAGGGATCAAGGTAGCAGCTGCATTTTACACTCCCATGTGTGAACAGGGACAAATGCATGTGGACAAGGTCAAGTTTGACCAAGTCAACAGCGCAGATATGAGAGGAGGAAATCATCCATAGAGACAGCGCAGTGCAAGTGGGAGGAATATTCCTTGGTGGAGCAAACCCTAATCAGTGGGGCCCAAGGCAAGGAGGCTCACACATGTTTTAAAGGAAGGCAAGGCAGCCATAAAAATTTTACGCTTATGATTTTATTTTGGTCTTGAAGACTATTTGCTTTCTGCAACTGTTTAGTTGAGATTGTCGAGCTACTTAGCACAAGGATTTCTTGTTTAGGAATCCTTCTCCTTTCTTGAGAGGCCTCTTGGAGGAGTGTGTTACACCATTTTTTGGTCATCTAACCCATTATCATTAGATGAACCCAAGTACACCATGTAAGACCAATTTTACCCCAAATAAAATCACTTTCACCACATTTGTTTACACTTCTTGGTCATATTTAACCCAAAGCAAGGTAATTAATTAAATAAATCATTATTTATTTAATAATTTCCTAAGAATAAGTTATTTAAATCATTATTTAAATACTATTCCTAGTTAAATTTGACTAAGTCCATTTTAAATAATTAAATAAACCATTATTTATTTAATTATATTCCCCTCATTTCCCTTAAATAATAAATAAATCATTTATTTATTTGTTATTCATAAATAAAGGAATTGACCCAAGTCAAAAACCCTTTTCCCTCCAACAAATATAATAAAATATTCCCAAAGGGTGATTCTAGAAGATGTTTAATAATATTTTATTCATGCACCAGGTTCTAGAACACCCCAATATTTTGTTATAAATAGGAGGGTTTTTCCCATTCATTAGTGACCTTCATTGCATTGGATCACACTAGATCTGCTTTTGGTCACCATTTTGCATTTCTATTTTATGAACTCCCATTGAGTTCCATGTTTTGTTTTCCACAATAGTTAGAGAGAGAGACCATTAATCTGAAACACTGAGGACTTCCAAGAACCCAGCCCACTGAGGAGAACCGGAAAACACCTTTCTTGTTTTCCTCTCAGGTGCCCCATTCTTTGATATAATAAAAAGATTCTTTTAAATATATGTGTTCTTGTCTTGTCCATTGGTGATTGTACTTTACTTTACCTGCTTAATATCTTCTGTATATAGATCTAGATGTGTGTAGCTTATTACAGATTTCAAGATATTTTGCAGCCATAACTTATGTTAGGGCTACTTGATATGCGTAGCTAAAAGTGAGTTTTTACGACAAAAAATTCATGCTAACAGAGTGTACTAAATTGCCTCACATCCACGCTTGAGGCCAAGCATCCTCCTTCAGCTACAACATTATTTCTACACCAGATTAATGCTTTGTTGCAGGGTGTTGCAGTGAGGATTCACAACACCACTTCCGGCACTTGTTTTTCAGAGGAGGAGGCCCTCTTTCTCTTGGGATATTAGTGAGGAAGCATTCCAGAGCATATTGGAACATCTTGGAACTTGGCCAAAGTACTCCTAGCATCCACATCATAGTCCTTTGCAGGAACTACGTCCTTTTTGCAGTGTTGCAGTGTGAGGGTCAAACCCCTCAATCTTGAGCTTATTTCTCAGAGAAAGGGCCATCCCTTCTCCCGGAAACTTTGTAAGAAGGATTCTACTTCATTTTCTATATTTTTCAGTTGTATATACTCAGAGCTTTAGTTAGACTGCATTTTCCAGATCTAGATCTGCAGATCTGACATTTTTCACTTGTACCTTCATGAAACCCTTGCCGGGTT
Organism: Pinus albicaulis; assembly: GCA_034641835.2. Lineage (NCBI taxonomy): Eukaryota > Viridiplantae > Streptophyta > Pinopsida > Pinales > Pinaceae > Pinus > Pinus albicaulis. The sequence continues at coordinate 20,645 of JAXQQM020088894.1, read as the reverse complement.
ATTTCAATAATGTGTAAAAGAGGCTTTTTCTCCATTTTTCTCCATGAACTGATGTAATACATTATATTTCTGTTATTTCCATCATATTTCATCATAAACCCTTAGAAAATCACGTTGTCTATGCTTCAGTAAATTCTGCACAAGTTAAGTCATGGGGTTTGGGCCTTGTTGAGCTGTACCGGGACCCGAAGATCTGTTTAACTTAGTAAAATAGATTTTTTTCTAATTCCTTTCTGTATGGGAGTCCCATATAGCATAATGTAAAGGATAAAACCGTTATTTTCCCCTGTTATTAAGTTTTCTATTGGGAATAACGTTTTTAAGGGTCAAAATGCTGCTTTTCCCCAACTTTTGGATCCTAGAATGAAGTGCAAGTTGATGCTGTGACACCAATTGATGATGATTTGTTTCTTGACACATTTAATGAGTAAATAGAGTGCTACTTCCCTAGAATTGTGTTTATATTTTGCTGCAGTCCCATTATTGGGCATTTTCCCATCCATTCTAGGTGTGAGAGGCTTGTTTTACTCACCTAGTTTGCTTGGTTTCTGATTTCCTCTTGGATTTGGGTCTTATATTATTAGATATAAGGGATCCAAGGGCTAATATTTTTTTCTGTAGCACACATTCCTAAAAAATGTGTTTTTCAGGCATGTCTTGCTAGCAATCCCAATTTGGGAATATTACAGTGGTATCAAAGCATAGTCTTGGCTCAGCCTATGAGTTCCAGCCATCAGAGGGAGAAATATCAGAACAATTAATAGGATGATCTTGATCTCATCACTTTTCAGATCCAAGAAGTACCTCCCCAAGGAGGTTAAGCAGATGAAGAGTTGCAATGAAACTCCTAGAGGGTTCCCAGAAGAGGAAGAGCCATGCACTTCCTATTCTCAAAGAGGAGAAGAAAAGAGACATGAAGGACACTTAGAATCTGAAATTATAATTGAATACCTTGCTGAGTACCAAGCTAAACCTAGAGCCTTCAAGGAGACTCTAGCTTTACCTCAATTCATTCAGCTGGAAGAAGAAAGGAGACTCTACAGCCATGGAATGATGAGAGGCAATATATTCTTATTGTCCACTTTTGAGGGATCACTCACATGTGCAGCAAGGGCTTGGGTGATGAAACTAGAGGCTTTCTTCATACTACATCCAATAGTAGATAGAGAGGCTATAGAAATTGCAGCGCTGCACCTTGAAGGTGAAGCAAACACTTGGTGGTTCAGCCATTTGAGCCATGCAAGAGTGTCTACTCTTGCTGAGTTTTCTCAAACGTTGATCAGGAGATTTGGGGAAGGAAGATCAGAAAAAGAGGGACTCTCACCCCCACTTGAGGGAGCATGTACCAGCGCTGTCACAACCTTGGAGGAGCAGCCTTCATGGTCATCATTGGAGGAAGCCAACATAGTTGAGGGAGGAACTCTTGCTTCCACAATTCACCAAGGTATTCTTAAGTTTCCATCTCCTATCATTTTAGAAAATATTATGGAGGGATCTACATTATTGTATACTGCTGATGTAGAGCAACAAAGTTGCACTGCGCTGTATAAGAGCAGTGATGAAGAAAGGAGAACCCATTCTTTATGGGAGCATTCAGATGGCAGCTTCATTCATGAAGCAGTGGAGGAAGAAAGGATACATGGTAAACATCTTGAAGTGAGAAACACTTTCTCCTTTCTAGATGACACTTTCTCAATGAGCACCCCCCAGTTCAAAGAGAAACTTCTACTTGCAGCAGATCCAGAACCTTATTGGTTTTGGGAGGCCATTGATGGAGAGAAGGTCTCATGGAGAGATCTCATGGGAGGTGCACTTCAACACATCCTAGAGTGCAAGGTTCTTCAACAGTATGAGGAGGTGTTTTCCTCATCACACTTAGATATTTATGGATTCAAGGGAGACACTGATGAGAGGTATTCTCTAGAAGATCTCCAAGGAGTTGCATTTCAACATCCCATGAAATGCAAGAGCAGAAAATTGATTTGGGAGAATGATAGTCTTCCTTGGGGGAGTGCTAAGGAAGAACATGATGGAAGGCACCTGCATGTGGATGGATGGGTGTGGATGATAAGCAAGAAGTTGGAAAGCTACTTGCAAATATATGATATAGGGCAGTAGGAGGCTTGGCTACGTTGGTTTCTCTTGAAATATTTTGGTCATCATCCTCTTTCTAAGGGTATGTGGCAAGATACTTGCATCATGGAGAAAAAAAGAGTGTGGAAGCATTGTGTTGATATGACATTCTTCACCACATTTTCACTACAAGATTGGTATGATGGAGGTATGAGGAGGCAGCAAAAACTTTTGTTTCCTGAGTTATTCTTGAGAGAGCAAGGGCAGAATTGGTCTCACACTTTGCATGACGTTGCAGGAGTAGGAGGTGGCACTATCATGGTGCAAAGGGGCTACTCCTTGGCTTTAGATGTTCAAGAGGTGCGTCCACCTTGGGAGGAACTTTTTATGTGTAGCAGCATTATGGGAGATGCCTTTGACATTGTACATGTCAAGGAATGGAGTCATGAGTTGGCAAGAGCCTATTTACATGGGCTAACAGCGCTGTCACCTTGGGGGTTGGATTTATTGATGGAGTGTCCCCAAGATCACTTCACATTTGTTACACTTGGTAAACAAGGAGGGAGTGAGGCATTTGCTTTTTCCCTTATTGATTGTCTAATACAATATTTGCATGCTCTTACCATTTCTATGCAGTGCATTGCTCCACAAGAGGGCAAGCTTTTCATTTGGCTTCATGATCAATTTTGGCCCAATTTATATGATGGACACAGCCATCTCTTACATGACCTTAGGCAAGTATGTTGTGCTTACGTGTATGATCAGCTACTGTACCTAACAAGTTACTATTCATTAATAAACATGATGACATACATAACTATCAATGTATTAACAAACAACTTGCCATACTATTTTTTGAAGCAGCAGTTTGGGAAACTGCGCTGTAACTACATGGGAAACTGTTGGTACTTCCTTGCACCACATGAAACCTTCAGTATTTCCCTCATATTGATGTTGATCATGATCTCTTTTTCTGATATTGTTCTTATCTCTATTGAGAGCATGATGGGGGGAGGAAGATAGCATGGGGTAGGCTATCTTGTCTACCATGTACAGATTTTCAGCCCACCTACTTTGTAGGAGCTCAAGGTGGAGGAAAATTTTCTAGAGTTTCCATGGTGGGAGGTGACTCATTTTGCATGGATGATTGCTTGGGGATGGAGGATCCACTTAGGAAAAGGTTTTTTTCCCAACACATTTCAGTCTCCATGCCTTGGAGGCAACTCTTCAGTTCTATCATTGCAGTTGCTTGAGGACAAGCAACATTTGGGAGGGGAGGACTGTAATATTCCAAAATTTGCATGCAGCAAATTGGAATATTGAATTTTGTTGATTTCCCTTAGGAGGTGAATAAATGGGTAAGGAGACCCATGCACAATAAAAAATATGAATAAAATCCCTCATGGTGTGGAAAGGGATCAAGGTAGCAGCTGCATTTTACACTCCCATGTGTGAACAAGGACAAATGCATGTGGACAAGGTCAAGTTTGACCAAGTCAACAGCGCAGATATGAGAGGAGGAAATCATCCATAGAGACAGCGTAGTGCAAGTGAGAGGAATATTCCTTGGTGGAGAAAACCCTAATGAGTGGGGCCCAAGGCAAGGAGGCTCACACATGTTTAAAAGGAGGGCAAGGCAACCATAACAAGTTTATGCTTATGATTTTATTTTGGTCTTGAAGACTATTTGCTTTCTGCAACTGTTTATTTGAGATTGTTGTGCTGCTTAGCACAAGGATTTACTGTTTAGGAATCCTTCTCCTTCTTGAGAGGCCTCTTGGAGGAGTGTACTGATTTTCCTCACATCCAGGCTTGAGGCCAAGCATCCTCCTTCAGCTACAGCGTTATTTATACAACAAAATAATGCTATGTTGCAGGGTGTTGCAGTGAGGATTCACAACACCACTTCCGGCACTTGTTTTCCAGAGGAGGAGGCCCTCTTTCTCTTGGGAGATCAGTGAGGAAGCATTCCGGAGAATATTGGCACATCTTGGCACTTGGCCAAATTACTCCTAGCATCCACAGCGTAGTCCTTTGCAGGCACTGTGTCCTTTTTGCAGTGTTGCAGTGTGAGGGTCAAACCCCTCAATCTTGAGCTTATTTCTCAGAGAAGGGCCATCCCTTCTCCCGGAAACTTTGTAAGAACGATTCTCCATAATTTTCTGTATTTTTCAGCTGTATATACTCATAGCTTTAGTTAGACTACATTTTCTAGATATAGATCTGCAGATCTAACATTTTTCACTTGTACCTTCATGAAACCCTTGTCGGGTCATTTGAATAATGTGTAAAAGAGGCTTTTTCTCCATTTTTCTCCATGATCTGATGTAATACATTCTATGTATTTTATTTTCATCATATTTCATCATAAACCCTCATAAAATCACGTTGTCTATGCTTCATTAAATTTTTCACAAGTTAAGTCATGGGGTTTGGGCCTTTTTGAGCTGTACCAGGACCGGGAGATCTGTTTAACTTAGTAAAACTGATTTTTTTCTGATTTTTTTCTGGGTGGGAGTCCCATATAGCATAATTTAAAGGATACAACCGTTATTTTCCCTTTTTATTTCGCTTTCTATTGGGAATAACGTTTTTGAGGGTCAAAATGCTGCTTTTCCCCAAATTTTGGATCCTAGAATGAAGTGCAAGTTTCTGCTGTGAAATAAAATGATTATGATGTGTTTCTTGACACATTTAATGATTAAATAGAGTTCTTCTATCCCATCATTTTTTTTACATATTGCTGCAGTCCCATTATTGGGCATTTTCCCATCCATTCTAGGTGTGAGAGGCTTGTCTTTCTCACCTAGTTTGCTTGGTTTCTGATTTACTCTTGGATTTTGGTCTTATATTATCATATCTAAGGGATCCAAGGGCTAATATTGTTTTTTGTAGCACACATTCATGAAAAATGCGTTTTTCAGGCATGTCTTGCTAGCAATCCCAATTTGGGAATATTACATAAAGAGATTGTAGTATCCTTGGGCATGGACTCCACCACACGTTAATTGGACTTTTATATCTTGAATTTCACGTTTGAGGATAAAATAATTTCATATATTGAATGGTATTAACACACTGGGTATAGTTGTCACAACAATAAAATGACAAACATGTATATAACACTAATGCATATAAAAATCCATCAACTAACATACTTGCATGCCAAACATACAATACATGTATGATAATATTTTCTTACCCCAAATTCTAGTGGTGCAACCTTTCATAAAAAAAAAATTGTCCATTATAGCCTTTTGCATGTATTCTAATGGATAAATGTTTTTCCTTATAGGAGTGCTACTTACTCCTGGATAGAGGGAAATCTCTATCACACTAGACCAGACTTTCAGATTAGGCATTTTGTTAGAGAATATGAGGTCTTTGATATCTTTAAAGCTTGTCATGAGGCCTTTGGACTGTTGACTCAGTTGATGCGGTTGACGATAAGAAATTTCCCATAGTTGAAATGCTTACCCGATTCCTTTGGATTGTTGACTCAGTTGATGCAGTTGAGGATAAGAGATTGCCCAGAGTTGAAATGCTTACCCGATTCCTTTGGACTGTTGACTCAATTGATGCAGTTGAGGATAAGCGATTGCCAAATTTAGAATAAAAGATTTTGTTGTTGCCTTAAGGCGAAAAAAATATCCATTAGAATACATGCAAAAGGCTATAATGTACTGGGAAAATTTTAGGCAAGGTTGCAGCACTAGAATTTGGGGTAAGAGAAGATCGTCATACATGTATTGTATGTTTGGCATGCAGTTATGTTAGTTTATCGATTTTTATATGCATTAGGGTTATATACATGTTTGTCATTTTGGTTATGTTATTCCATTGTTATGTATTTCAAACATGTACAAAATCCAAATTTGGTTTCAAAAAGAAACATGCGAGTCAGACTAATATATGCCATATTTATACAAAAACCCAACAATAACATAAATAAAGTTGAAGTCATGGTGGAACAACATCTACAAGTCAACAGTTTGTTACAGTTGGCACGGTACAAGGACAAAGTGTTATCGTATTGGTGGAAAGTGGGGCCACACATAATTTCTTTGATACTAAACCAGTGCAGAGGAGGGGCATACCAACCATTTTATAATAGAAAAATAGGTTTGACCAAAATAAAGGCTAGTTTTCTCAAACTAAAATTTGTGAAATTTTGTATCTTAGAAAGTAATTTGTATTGGAAAAATGTTGGTGGAATTCTACTAAATTGTTTTTTGAAGGATGAGGCAAACAAAATAATATAGGAATTTCATGAAGGAGAGTATGGTGGAAATTTGTATTGGAAGACCGGTGCCAATAAGATCCTAAGAGCTGGTTTTTACTAGCCAACAATCTTTGTTGATATCCATTAAAAATTTACTTCCTATCAAAAACGCTGGATTTTTTAAGGAAAAAGGAAACTACTGCCTCTACCCTTGAAACCAATATCTTTTGAAACTCCTTTCCAACAATGGGGTTTGGATTTCATTGGAGAAATCCATCCACCATCCTCAGCCCAAGACAAATGGATCCTCACAACCACTGACTATTTTACTAAGTGGATTGTAGCCACACCCACAAGAAAAGCATCTGATGCTCTGATCATCAAAATTTTAGAAGCTAATATACTGTAAAGATTTAGATGTCCCGGGAAACTTATCACAGACAATGCAGTAGATTTTAAGTCAAATAAAATGGCGAAATTTCGCAGCAAGTATCAGATTACTCTAGGAAATTCAACTGCTTGTTACCCTTAGGGGAATGGGTTTAGTTGAATCCTCCAACAAGATTTTAGTCAATATCATCAAAAAACTGTTTCAAGACAACAATAATTCATGGCACAACAAGTTGGTAAATGCATTGTGGACTGAGAAACTCACCATTAGGAAATCAATTGACATGTACTCATACCAATTAGTTTATGGAATGGATGTTGTTTTTCCAACTTCTTTAGGTGTTCCAGTTATGAAAATGATGCAAGAGTTGTAGGTGGAATCAAATTATATTTAGAGAAGGATAAATCAAACCATAATGTTGCAACAATCCATAGAAGTGTACAAAAAAACACAAGTAATCCAAGAAAAGGTCAAGAAAATTTATGACAGAAGGACCAAGGCTGATGATTTTTGGTTGGGAGACAGTGTTTTAAAATGGGATTCAAGAAGAGAAGATAAACGTAAGCATGGTAGTTTTGATAATATATGGAAAGGACCTTATATAATCTATTCCTACAGGGGTCATAATGCATTTTCCTCAAAAGAGTTGGATGGAGCCGAACTACCTAGTATACTTGTAAATGCCAGGATGCTGAAACATTATTTTCCACAAGAATAGAAGTGTTTCTTGATAAACTCATTGTAAATATCATTGTATTTTATTGTTCTGATTGGGTGTCTTATCATCATAAGTTGAAGCCCTAAGGGAAGGCCCTAAGATCCTGGTTAATTTTCCATCATAACTATCACAACAATAAAAGAAATCAGATGCAGGAAAGTATTGAAGGAGAGAATTCAAGGCTACTGGTCAATAGTTCTTGGCACCTCACAAGGAGAGTTCCATCCCAAGCTCGAGCCACTGCTAGGGTCCTATAATTCATAGGATCACAAGGTGATTGAATATTTTCTCAATCATATGAAATTGTAAATAATATTACATGCTGCAAATTATTTCCAAAAAAAAATATAAATATAAAAAGAAAGAAAAAATGAAAAGAGGGTATTTGAAATAAACAAAAGCAAAAGACAAGAAAATCAAAAAAAAGAATAAAAAATGATGATGAAAGAAACCCAAAAAAAAAAAAAAAAAAAAAAAAAAAAAATATGAAAGTGATGCAAATTCAAATGCCACTACCAGATAAATAGTTTGTTTTTAAGAATAAATAGAATTTTGTATTCAGCTTGTTTATAATGCCAAAACCATGAGTCATTTTTTAGATCATATAGTGTAATCATGATCAAACAAGTTTCAATTTTTGTTAATTAGATTAGAGAATAAATTAGCCAAACTTTGTAATCTTGGCTAATGCTAGTTGGGTAGATGAATAATTTGATCCAATTGTTTAAGTTAGATCAATAAGAATGAACAGATAGGATTAGAATAAGTGTTTTCCCTCTTAAAGAAAATAAACAAGGGTCTGCACATCAAAATGCACCCTTTGATTAGTCAAAATTAGTCTTAGGTTAGGAGAAAATTGAGTTAAAATGGTTCAAAAGAGGTTCAAAGGGTAAAAATCTAGGTTTTATATTATTTTCGCCCTTATACAAATTTTAGAAGGCAAATGATTTTTATCCAAAGTATTGAATCTATGTAACAAAATTTTGAAAGCAATAAAAGTGGCATTTGTCATATATGGTTAAACTATCCGCTCCAACTAACGCCTCAATCAACTCCTCATTTGATCAACGCCCGACAAGGATTTTCGGCCCCCATGCCCATCCTAGCTCTATCAATGTAGGGGGATCTGAAAAGAGGTTTCCTCCTCGCTGGTCCCACACCTACGTGTTAGCCCCGCATCATTTCGCACCCCCCCCCCCCTCACCAAGTTGGCCCCCCTTCGAAAACCACCAGCCTGCCCTCCTTTTCCTTCCATCACTTCCTGTGTGCTCCTCTCCACTCATATCCCAACACTTTTATATGTTTTTTACACATTTAATATTTCCTGGGATAAGCGTTTAAATTTAATAATGACCCTGCTCCTCCAACGGACCTATGCTATTACCATTTAACCCCCTTTGCATGCCATTTTCACTCCATTTTCTCACAGATTACTCACTCTATTTTGTTTTTTAAATATCCTGACACAGTAAAATCATCCACAGTCGACAAATTAACCATTCGAGCACAAGAAAAATCCATTTCTTCTACCTATAGTCGACAATCAGAAAGAATACCCGGTAATCCTTCATTATTACCTTCACTTTCCTGCAATTTAATTGTCAGAATGCCTCGAAAGAAGAAAAATAATGATAATCCAATAAACCCAATGCTCCCTCCCATAGTCGGTCTTGACCATGTTCCCCTTGCTGACATGGATTAGAAAATCAAAGAGACCAAGTGCTAATTTGATCTCTTCGAGTTTTATTTTTTGTTCGAGGACAATTTCCTTGATCAAACTAATAAAATTGGACTCTGGAAGTCCAATTCACCCCTCTATATCTTTTCTTAGACCTATCATTTACCTGATTTTATTAGAAAATTCCATGCTTGCTATTTTCCCAAGCAGAGAGTTATTGTGGCCCCAAGTGGGGAGGTTTTATTCACCATCACCCCTTAAACAATTAATCAGATGATGCAGGTCCCTCATACAGAATCTAAAAACCCTTTCTCAATAGAAGCCTCAAATGAGTTTTACCAAAAATTAGACTTCTCAAAGAGGGCAAACATTTTTGAAATTTTCCTACGTGAAAATTCCCAAGTGCCCAAGAAAAATCCACCTTATGCTTCATCCATGTTTCCTGACCAAGCCAAGCAAATGATTTATGTTCTTTCATTTCTGTTAGGTTATTATTTTGATGAGTGGATAGACAAACCTATCCTAGGTTTTCTACCAATTTTCTCCACTGATAAAAAACCCTTTATTGTTTTCAATTTTAGTAAATTTCTTGCTGACAACATTCATGAACAATTCCTTAAGTTACAAACTGAAGGAATGTTCTAGTACACCTCAATTATTGCCTATATGTTCATTTATTATCAAGCATATGACCTCCTAAAGCAGATGAAGTTATCATTTAGATTCACATGGTGATATGACCCATTTGGCCTAATTCCAAGACAAGGGTGGAGCATAAGACCACTCCTTATGTTCATACATAGAGGCCTGAGATTCAAAATTACATGAACGAGATTGAGTTGGTGGAGAACACTCTACAAGAGGTAGAAGTCAAGATTTTGTCCACTTCTACTTCTCATACTTGCACACCACTGGAAAAGACAGAAAAAAGACCAAGAGAAGAGGGATCCCCTCTAGTCACTAAGCTCTCAGCAAAGGGATTCAAAATCTACAGAAAGAAGATGAAGCCAACTCCCAAGACATATTTTCCAAAGGACAAAGAACAACCACTGACAATAGTGTTGAAGGGTCCACATTCTTCAGTACAATCAAATAGTTTGTTTACAGGCTCTCCAACATCATCAGTTTCACAGGGAAATCCAAGCACAGCTCAAACCTCCGAGTTGATCCAAGGACAAAAGGAAAAGGGCATCTTTGATATTTACAAAGAGATAAAACTTAAGAATGAAATTCTTAAAACCAGTACTTATACTCAATTTTGGAAGCAGAAAACCACTGCTCAATACAGATTTCTTTCATCTTTTGTCATAGAGAAGGGAAGAATGCAGATGGAATTATTACAAGCACAAGTCTCCCATCCTCAAACAATAGTAGATTATAATCATACCTCTTTTGAGTTTGAAGCTAATGACATACATCCCATTGATCAGATGGAGATGCGTAAGAAAATAGGGGAAATGATATTTTCCACTTTGACAGACACTTCAATGTATGCTTCTAAGTTGTAGTTGTCACTCACCAATGTCCAACCACAGTTAAATATTTAAAAGCTTTCTTCTCTAGCCAAGGATAATAAAATTAAATCCTTAGAAGACCTGGTTATCAAAAATGGATATGATCCAGCCAATGTCAAAGCAGCAGAAGAACTTATAAAAAATAAAAATGCTGACATTGTAGTGCTCAGGAAATAGCTAAAACTACCAGCCACTAAGGAACCATAGACTAAAGAAATGGGAGAGACAGAGAGCCAAAGGGAAGACATGCTCAAAGTCATCATGGAGCAGAATGCACAAATCAGGAACATGGAAGTGGAACTAGAGAAATTAATAAAATAAAAGGAAAATAATGCACAGTTAGCCTTAGTTCCACTAAAGGCTATACCTATTACAACAATACCCCAAACAGGAGTCAATGCCTCAACTACAGTAGGGGGTTCTACATCAGCAACAACCCCAACCCAAGACTTAGATTTTTCTTGTAAATTGAAAAAGGCTATGGAGGACATGTCCATAAAGGGAGAGGAAATAAAAACATTGCAAAGATAGGTTAAAACCCTACAAGAGTATAAAACAGGGATAAAAACTTCATATATGGCCGAAGTACATAAGTCCCAAAGACTGCAGCAATTACGGAAAGAGGATGTCATGGCTCAAACCTTAGCCAAAGCTAAGGAAAAAATTTGGATACATATCCATAAATACATAAATGAAATTTGGCCTTCTATTCAAATTATTTTTTAGCAGAATGATTTAATTCAGAAATCTGAGGAAGAAATTGTGCAGATCACGGATCAACTAGGAGACAAGCCAAAAGAAGCTACAAACATCATCAGATTTTTGAATTCTAAGAACAAGCATGATTTGGAAGAATTACAGATTGAAGACAAAATTGATACAATTTTTGAAGTCTAGAAAGTGTTGACTAAAAGGGACCTCATGTTACAGCTTGAAGAAAAATGTCAGCGGCTAGAAATTGGTGTCAACAGATTCTTCAACAAGTTTGAAGTGTTGAAAAAGAAAGGACTTCCAAGCTTGTTTGTAATAAATGATAAATTAATCACTTTAGATTATTATAACAAGAAATTTATAGATATATCTAAAGATTGTTCTAAATTTGCAGGCATACCACAGGCATACTAGGCAGCATTACAGGAAAGGATTTTCTTGAGGCACTAGAAAATGATTTCAGTATTCACCATGAGGTAAATCAAATTTTTGTCATCAAGCCTACTTTTTCCAATTATACGGAAGTGGATGAGATCTACAGAAGAGTGACTAAATTATCAACTCCAAGTGAAGATAGATGGGAAAAGTTATGCAAGTTACTAGACTAAATGAGTAACTCTATCTTCAGCAACAGGATCAACAACACAACAAGGGCCAAAGAGACAGATTAGCAACTATCTCCTTCAAATCAAGGCCAACATTTGAATAGTTCCAACTTGCCCTATTATTTTGTAATAAAATATGTAATTTTTTTTAGATATGCCTAAAATATATCATGATCTATCATGACAAGATTTTTTGTAAATATTTCTATAAATACTTCATATTTCAAAGTATTGAGGGTTGATTTTTGAATTCCACAAAGTTATTGTACTTTTTCCATTTGATGGGTTGATCAGTAATATAAAGGACTCTTTCACAGGATTCATGTGTTGGACTATTTTGTGAAGTGTTTCTCTCATTGTCTGTGTGTTTATTGCTTTGTTTCCATGCTTATGTGTTCTTAATCTGAATTATTTTACAGAAAGTTGAAGAACATAATTTGTTGAGAGATACACTCTGTTTCTGGCTGTGGATAATTTAATTTTTTTCCTCTGAAATTAAGTTAAATGATTCCTAAATGCTCTTTTCTTAATCGAACCTATTTCATTTCTTCTTTCAAATTTCATTTAATTTTAAAGAATCCAATTAGTTTAACTACTTGCCTTGTGAAACCCATTTTCAAAATATGAGATAGATCCATGTTAAGTTATAGACTCCATAGCCCAATGGAAGTTTAGGCATTTAATAAACCAAACCGGTTAAAAAAAATCTCAAACAATAAAAAAAAAATGTTGAACATTCATAACTAGCCTAATATCACAAATACAACAAAGTCAAATCTGACAGATAGATCCCTCTCTAAGTTTAGGAAGGCTAGATCCTAAACTCCAAAGTGGTTTTGTGGTTACTTTTGTGGTTTATTTTAGATAAACATGGTATTGTCTATGCTTAATGCAGTTTTACTTCAATCTTTCTTATAGGCCAAATTAAACACATAAACATGAAAGTAAAATGTTGATAGAACATAATAATATATCAAAAGAAGACAAGCCAAATAATGTAGATCAGATTTTACAATTCTTCTTGTCCAGCAAAGATAGAGAGTGAAGTGCGTTACGATAGTCAACAGGATGCATCAACCAGCAAATTATTTCTCAACATCAGATCAACCAACCTTCCAAGTGTCACACACACCCCTCAAAGACAGCTCCAAAAGTCAATGCAAGTCAACAAAAGAATCCCTCATCCAGATTTTCGGCATCCATTTCTGGCATCATCCATTTTTTTGGCATCTAGATTTATGGCATACATTTCCAGCATCATTTCCGGCATCCATATTTTCGACATCCAGATTTCCGGCATCCATATTTCTGGCATCCATATTTCCGGCATCCAGATTTCTGGCATCCATTTCTTGCATCATCCATATTTTTGGACTCCATATTTTTGGAATCATTTCCAACATCCATATTTCTAGCATCCATATTCACATGTGGGAGAGAGAGAAGCCTATTCTAGGTTGTATGAACCAATCAAATCATGAAGAATGTGTGTGATGAGATGATATTGATATGGACATCATCTCTCTCCAATTTATATCAGTCAATGAGGGTGTGTGACACATCTATTAGGCTTGTGAGCCTACATTACAAATCTGGCCGACCTAGCATATGTGTGGAAAATAAAATCAAAATATATGTTCTGCTCATCCAAACAAGATGATATTTATATCAATATTTCACCTCTCCAAAAGAGGAATCCAACAAAAATATAATCATCGTCATATGAGCAGTGAAACCTAGAGTTTGGACCTAGTTGACCAAAATTAACACTCCCTCTCAACTAGGGAGAACTCCATCTGTCCACCTGTGCCATCCAGAGATCAGTACCATCGTGTAATATCATATATAATCATGTGTAATCCTGTCGTAACTTTCTTTGCTGGATCTTATTTGCAAATAGAACAAAAGGTGAGTCAGCTTAGAGGTGAAAACATCTCTTGGACTCAAAAAAAGAGTCTCATAATAACCTGAATTAGTCATTTTAGAGGTAAGAACCTCATCATACTTGATCCCAGTTCAAGGTGTTGGACACGTGCCATCCTAGACATAGAGAGTACGAAAATCTCTGATGTGTCCATTGGTCTTGCTATTGGTATTTATCCACATTTCCCACCTCATTGGCCAAATGAGAGGTACTTCCCATGAGTCTGAAACTCCATGGGTAGGATGCATGCAGGGCATAGATCAAAGAGAGGTGAACCAACTCTATATCATAATGGTGGGGCAGAAGCATAACAAGGTTCGGCAAGCCTAGCCCTGTGTGTGCTTATAGCTCCAAGAAGCTATCCCCAAGCCCTCCAGAGCTCCCAGAGCTCATAGTCCAACTCAAGCAGGACCCTCACAATAGGGTCTTTCCAAGATTCCAAGCTTCTCACGGAAAGTTAGGAACTTGACCTTCCCCAGGGGATTCATGAGAATATTTGCGACCTGTGCATCAGTTCCTATGTGATCGAGCCTTACGGTGCCTTGCTATACCATGTCCCGGACAAAGTGGTACTTAATATCAATATGCTTGGATTGATCATGGAACACAACATTCTCAGAAAGATTAATCCCACTCTGGTTATCACAAAGGATAACGGTGGTATCTAGCACATGTCTGAACAACTCACTAAAGAGTTTTCTCAAAAAAAACAGCTTCACAGCAAGCCATATTCATTGCATTCTATTCGGCCTCAATGGTGCTTAAAGCCACTGACTTCTGCTTCCTTCTCATCCAAGATATCGAAGCAAAGCCCAAGGTGAAGCAACATCCAGATGTGCTCTTGCGATCCACCATACTTCCAGCCCAATCGGCATCAGTATATCCATGGAGCCTAAAAATCATAGCAGTGTATCTCAGCCCATGGTTCATTGTGCCCAAAGATATCTTAATAGAATCTTGGCACTAATCCAGTGAATGTGATGAGGCTCAACCATATGTTGACTCAAAGTGTTCACTGCAAAACATACGTCCAGATGGGAGTTCAATAAGAACATCAGGTCCCCCACGAGTTGTCGATACTCGGTTGGATTTCCTAGCTTGGGCCCAACAACATTTCGACACAACTTCTTAAAGTTGAGTTCCATTGGTGTCGACACAGACTTACACTCCACTATACCAAATCTCTCCAGTAGCTTCACGACATATTTTCCTTGAGAAAGGAAAATCTCGCTTGGCCTTTACCAAACCTCCAAGCCTAGGAAGTAATGCATCAGTCCTAGGTCTTTCATCTCAAGCTCGGAAGCTATCTCCCTCTTACATTGATGAATGAGAGGGTCAGCACTTGTTAGGAAGAGATAGTCCACATAGAGAACTAGAATGAGAGGCCTTTCTCTATCAACCTTAAAATAAAGGTTTGGATTAGCATTACTTCGAGTGGAGCCTAACTTCATCAAGTAGCTATCTATCCTCTCATACCAAGCCCTGGGGGCTTGCTTCAACCCATAGAGGTATTTCTTCAACCTGCATACATAGGTGTCTCTATCTTGGACTTCAAACCCCAGAGGTTTCTCCACATAAACCTCTTCCTTTATTGAACCATGCAAAAAGGCAGTCTTCATATCGATATGATGGAGACTGCATCCTTGCATTGCAGCAAGGGAAATGATAGATCATATGGTGGTATAGAAGGCGATAGGTGAAAATATATCATCATAATCTATGCCTTATTTTTGAGAGAAGCCTTAGGAAACAAATCTTGTGGTGTACTTTTCAGCATTACCATCAGATCCATGCTTAATCTTATAGAGCCATTTTTAGGTGACAACAGATTTTTCCTCCGGTCTTGGGACCACTTCCTAGACATCATTTTTCATAATGGACTCATATTTTTCGTGCATAACATCCTTCCAAACTTGATGTTTTATGGCTTCTTCAAATTATCCAGGCTCAGATTGTACAATTTTACTCATGGATGCTAGATACCCTTGGTATCTATTCGGCTTTCTTGCTTTCACGAAATATCCCCCTTGGTGCAATATGTCTCTCAGCATCTTCGAGAGTATCCCTAAGCCATGAGGGTCTTCTCTTATTTGAAGGAGGTGGATCAATAGGATCCATAGGTCCTTCAACATCGGGCATCGGTTCATCCTTCGGTTTTTCCTGCTTCCCTACTTCTTCATCTTCTTTATCTTCCATGGAGCTAGGAATATTTCTTAATTTATTGAGGGCAACATTTTCATCGAAGGTGACATCGTGGCATATCTCTACTTCTCTTTGACCAGGCACATAGATTCTATATGCCTTCGAAGTTTCACTATAGCCCACAAACATTCCCTTCTTTCCATAAGCATCCAACTTGCTTCTCTTTTCTTTCCTCATATGAAAGTAAACAAGACAACCAAAAACTCTAAAATGATAAACATCAGGTTTCTTACCAGAGAAGACTTCTTCGGAGTGGAATGTGGGCATCTATTTTGAATGTACACAACATTGTTCGTAGCTTCTCCCCATAGAAACTTCGAAAGACCTTGGTCACATAGCATGGTGCGGGAAGCTTCCATAATGGTCGTGTTCTTTCTTTCAAAAACACCATTTTTCTCAAGAGTATAGACAGTTGTGGTCTCCCTCTTAATACCATCCTCACTGCAAAATTCATTGAATTCATTTGACTCATACTCGGACCCATTGTCGATCCTCAAAAATTTGATTCTCATCTCGGTTTGATTTTCCACCAAGGCCTTGAAGGTACGAAACCATTTGAATTCTTTATCCTTCTTCTTCAAGAAATATATCCAGGTCTTGTTGGAGAAGTCATTTGTAAAATTCATGTAATAGGGAACATCCTCCCAAGGATGTCACGGGCAGCATATTAGATAAATCAGAATGTATCAACTGCAAGATATTAGTTGTCTTTATGGCACTTGAGGGGAATGTTCCCCTTGTATGTTTCCCTTCAACACAACCCTGACATATACCTTCATGATCATCTTTAAATTCGGGCATCCATGTCACCACCTTCCTTGCTTCAGGAAGGGATTTGTAATGAAGGTGTGAAAACCTCTAGTGCCATAACATTGTTTAAAGAGTTGTATCACATGACATATCCCCCAATGGACTTCCTCCAACCTGGTAGAGTGTATCAACTCTAAAGAAAATAGTAAGAGCTTCTTTGAAGTTATTCTTCCATATGCGTACCTTTCCATCAACGAATGCCACCTTGAACCCTTTGTCTTCCATTTCCAAAATAGACATAATGTTCTTCCTCAAATCAGATACGCAAAACACATCTTGTAAACGGAGGACTTGACCTTGAGATAGATGAAGGGTCACAACCCCTATCCCTTTCACGGGATATGTGGCATTATCTCCAAGGATAATTTCTAAATTAGTATCCTTCTCAATCGAATCAGAGAGGGCTTCTTTATAACCAGTGAGGTGTCTTGAAGTACTACTATCAATCAACTATACATCTGAGGTGTCCGGAGGAGATGCAACAGAGAGGGAAGATACAAGAATATATTCATTTTTCTTATTATCAACAACATTAGACTCATCGTACCTAGAATTTCTTGACCTATTGAAAGGTTTCCCATTTCCACTACGATCAGAAGGAGCCTTCCTTTTTCCTTTCAACCTGTTGTTCCTTTTATTTCCATTACCCCTAAAGTTGTTGTTGTCATCATCCCCGGGAGATCCCCTTCTATTGGGGCACTCTCTTGCATAGTGACTAGACTTGTTACAAGTGTAACATCTTCCCTTCCTTTCTTTGGGCCCTGCTCTACCATGGTTTTGATTTCTCAGGCCGCCATGGTTCTTCGTCTTTGCATGAGCGGTGAAGGCAGTAGGGTCACTTCTATTTCCATTAGAGGAGTGATCTCTCTCCACCATTCTTGTCTCCTCTTGAGTGCATCTAGTCAAAAATTCATCAAATTCAGGAATCATATTATTATTAAGAATCATAGTATTAAATACATACTAGTCTCAAGGAAGTCCTCCAAGAGCAATGAGGACGAGCTCTCGATCAGCTACTTCTCCTATGGAAAGGAGACCATTCCTAATTTTTGTGAGCCTCATAAAATATGATGGAGGCTCATGAATATTCCCCTACACATAGTCCATGACATCTTGATCTTCTAATGCCAAATTCAAGGACATATTCCAGGCATGATAATCAGATTTTTCAATCAACTTATCATCAGACCATTCGTCCTTGACAAGAATTATTCTTCGGTGATTTCTTTTCACACTATCTTGGGATTTTTCTTCACCTCGGCTCTGATTCCATGTTAATTTTAGATAAACATCATATTTTCTATGCTTAATGTTGTTTTAATTCAATCTTTATTGTATGCCCAATTAAACACATCAACATGAAAGTAAAATGTTGATAGAACATAATAATAGATTAATAACAAAAGACAAGCCAAATAATGTAGATCAAATTTTACAATTCTTCTTGTCCAGAAAATATAGAGAGTGATGTGCATTACAAAATTTAATAGGATGCATCAGTCAGTAATGTCTTTCTCAACATCAGACCAACTAACACAATTAGCTACCTAAAGTGAAACTATATCAAAAGGTGGTTAAATCATTTTTTGGAGCCTTCAAGAAACAAGTTTTATTGCTAAAAGTGTTATCTCTTGAAAACTCATGAAGACGTCATGCCCTTTGTTTAATCTTCATTGTTGTTTCCCTTTCGAAATTCAGAAAATCTGTTGTTTTCCATGAAGAAAAGACTGCTGCAAAACACCATTTCTCCCTTCCTTTCACTTCAAACTAACCTTCATTTTTTACCCCTTCATTTCCCATGGAATTCCTCTATTTTCCATTTTCCCTCTTTCCCCTTCATAAAATCCTCTTTACAAAGTTTAAAACTCACTTTTAAACTTTGCCGAAACCCCCAAATCCATCAAAAACCATTGAAAATTTCATAAAAAAATACATTTTTTGTATTACAGGCTTAAGCCCCTTTGGGCTAAGTCCTAACCACTTCCCCACATGTGCCCTAGCGCTAGAACCAAGCGCTAAGCCCTGTCGGCGCTTATCGTGTCGGAGAAATCGGCCCGCACAAGTCTATTTCTTTCGTTAAAAGCCTCCGATGCGATTAAACCCTTTGCATATAACCCCCGATCTTATTGCTGTTTCATATAACCATATAGCCCGCATCCGACACTTAAATCTTGTGAATAAACCCATCTCCGATGCAAATTTCCTTTGTAAAACATAAAAACCCACTTTTCCTAACTTTTGGTCTAAACCCGCCAGAACATTTTAATGAAAATGGGTAGATTGAAAAGCCCGAGCCGAAGACCCGATCCCGATTGGCCCTTTCTATGTATAAGCCTCGGGTCTATTACTTCTCATATAAACCAACGGCCCCGCAGATGGGCGCCAAGACATTTCATATATATAAACCCGCCCAATGTAATTAAACCTTTGTATTTCCATTAATTTTGGGTTTTCATATATTATATATGGTCCCGCTCGTTCATTGGTCGGAGCCCTTCTCTGTCGTTGATCGTTAGGCTAATCCGATGGCCTGCGCAAAATCGCATCGGGAGTTTTCATTGGCGCGTTAATATTTTATGCCACCCCCCAATTGGAAGTTCCCTGATCAATCCTCCACTGTTGATCTGATCTGCAGATCGACGTCCCACAATTAATCACTTTGGCACCGTTCAAGTTTTTCCCCCACGCCGATCGCATGCCTCCGATTGCATCTGGGCCATCCATGTGTCCAGATCGGACGGTCCAAATTGCATCTCCTGACTTTGGTTTAAATCATGTGTCCCACTTCCTAATGATTTTGGACAACTCCCGGTCGTTGATCTCTATAGATCAATGGTCCTTCTTCACCCTTTATCTGCCTTTGTATTACTTCGTTTAAAGCCCGAATCAAATCTCCACCTTTGACCTTGTACATCTAATGGTTCATATTAACCCCACCGGGCCCAACCCCTGTGGGTATTGCCTCCCTCCAAATCTAATCTTAGCCATCCAATCTTTGATCAACGGCTCAGAACAAAACTGCCCCACCTGCTAGGACCCGCGCATCTATCCAATATCGCGCTTGCTCCCCACCGTTAGATCTGAGGCCCCAGATCTAACGGTTAATGTTCCATATTGTGTAACTTCAAGCATGAATGTTAATCCACAAAAATTACGCGATATAAGTTGTTTTGGAAAGACATGTGGCAGCCTCTAACGCATATCGCGTTCAAAAAGCGAAAACCACCTTTTCCTCTTTTAACCACGCGAAACCTGTGGTTTTCCTTCCCAAAACCACATATCCCCTGTTGCACTATATTATATCGTGTTCCTCCTCGACCGTTGATCTCTGCAGATCAACGGTCCAAGATTATTTTTCACTTTATACTATCGCCCTCCGCCTCTACCAAAAGTTTTCAATATGCAATCTCCGTCGTTGATCTCGTGGCCTGATCCCATCTGACGGCCCACGATCATCCCGAAACCTCAATTTCAATTCTTGACAGATTTCCTCCGCCAAAGGGATTTTTCCCTTTTTCTTTGTATTTTTTCACATTTTACGCCTATATTATTATAAAGTGACTCATTCAATTTGTATATTCACAGCTAATCCCTACCGTTGATCTTTGCTAGATCAACGGATCCAACTTAAATCTCCACCATTTGCTCCTAACCATAGCCTCCTAAGCACTTTTACCCAATATGCAGGATTTCTTAATTTTTTTATGTACTTTTGCAGGTTTTATATGGTTTTTCCATTATATCAAAGGAAAACCAAAGGCTGGGGATGACGATCCCCCATGCCTTTTTGCATACAG
>JAXQQM020077949.1:0-141404 GCA_034641835.2 Pinus albicaulis | reverse complement strand
GTCAGGGATATCCATGGAATATGTATTTCCTTAACCTTCCTAAAAAAAACAGTGCTTCTGTGTTATGCTCAAAAAGAGTAACCCAATGTACCCTATTCTGTACTGGCAAGTTCTGAATTTCTGACCATTCTTGGAGCATTTGAATTGACTTTCCCATAAACCGTTCCATGGCCTGCTGTCAGTTTTCAATCTGTCTATCAATGTTGCAAAACTTGGCAGGCATATACTCAGCAGTGGCATGAAATCGGTGGGGATAATTTAATCTGGAGATCGCAAAATTGGGAAAAAATTCCGCAAAACTTTGACAAGAATAAACTTAGACTTGGAAAAGTTGGAAAACTCAGCAACCTGTAAAACTTGAAAAATCAGAAAAATGAGGAGAAATCGAAGATTTTGAAACACCTCTATAAGTCATCCAGACACGGGATATTCATGTTGATTAAATAGGAAGAATATAATTGTGTCTGTGTCAAAACAAGTCCTAGTATGTATCAAAGCTTTTGGAAGTAGGCTTTCAGATGCAAGTTCATCGGTTGATTTGTTAGTGGCCCTCTCGATCCCTATTTAACACGAACATCAATAGACAGTTATTCATCTTGGCTTTAAGGCTAATTTCTGTGTTGGTAACTACAAGTGAGTGTCAAATTCCATTGGGTTATCTTGGCAATACACTGAAAACCACTTTAATAATAATAGTAATCTAATTTGAACGCCACTTTTGCAAAGTGAGAAGTCAAATTATGTGTAGGACTTATAAGGTACACAAATTGATGTATGAGATCTTTTGTCTGTGAGATAAGGGATTGTTAAAGTGAGACCTTCCGTTTGTGAAAAAAGGGATTGTTAAACTGTATTGAGGTGTAAATACACCCGCCCGAAACATGTCAGCTGCTATAAGAAAACACATAAGTTATTAACCATTCGGCACACCACACACCTATTCTACCTACTTTCAAGAATCCATCGACAATCCAAAAAGACATCCATCTACCCCGACAATGGTCTGGATCAAGCTGATTAGGCCTCTCCTGGAAGACTGAGAAAGAGAGAGGGGGCACCAGGCCTGGAATTTGACGTCCTACAGGACGTATTTTGTATTTTAAGACGTATTTGACAGTTGCTATAAATTTTTACCCGTCAAGTTTGACGTGCCTCATAAATCAGTAACCGTCATTTTTACGTTTAATTATGGATTGTTCCCGTCAAAATTTATAGTACTCGTGTAAGTTAAAAACACCAAAGTAAGACTAGGCTCAGTCATAACGAAAATGCATAAGGTACCGCTTCCTCAAATGGGGCTGGAGCCTGCCACACTTTCATAGATTTGAATCGTATAAAAAATTATCTGGCTATACTCTTTTTTTAGAGTTGAACTTTATGAGCGGAGATCTCGTCCACGGAAACTATGAACAAATAGTTTGTCATCTAAGTCAACATCAAGAATGTGAATTCAGCCATCGAACTGTAAGCTAGTACGTTATTGAAAAATATACATGCATTTTTTGGTGCCTATAACATTCAGAGGGGCAGTGGGCTTGTTTTTGTTCCTTAGGATACCGTCAACTGTTCTACACTCTCCCTCTGGTTCCATTCGCGCCATCTTCCAACATCGACAAAGAAGTGCGATCGAGAAATAGAAGTAGAGGAACAACTGGTGATGTGGAGGGTAGTTGGAGTGTTTCATCTTTTCCTGTTAGAAAGGGGCGAGAGGCTTATCAGAAGCCACACCAAATCGGAAATAATGAGTAGTGCTTCTTGCTGCTAAAAAATTGGCTTCAATAGGTGTCCATCGACGCTTCATGAAGAAGATCAGAAGGTTGTTACTTACATATTGGAGCAAGGCCATGGCAGTTGGAGGCTCTCCCGCAGAAAGCTGGGTCACTGAAATCTAGGGAAAAGTTGCAGATTACATTGGGCTCACTGTCTGAGGCCAAATATCAAGCGGAGAATTTGAGCGTGCAGTAAGAGCAGACTATTAGTCAACTTCATGATCCACTGGGAAACAGTGGAGTAATATATCATCTCAAGTTAAAAAAATGTCTGAGATATTAGAAAAATAGCTTGTAATTTTTTCCATAGTGAATGACATAATTACCATCTTGAAAAGGCGAAAATTAGTGAAGTTACAAAAAATGTCAAGAAATTAGAAAAATAATTCAAAAATTGCTAGGGTTTTCTAGCCCCTAAAGATTATGGTGCAAAATCAAACTACTACTGAGAGAAACATGTCAGACACAAACATTCGAAACTGCCCGTGCTTAATTTGACTATTTTTTTCTGGGTGCAGTAAAATCAAACTACTACTGAGAGAAACATGTCAGACACAAACATTCGAAACTGCCCGTGCTTAATTTGACTATTTTTTTCTGGGTGCAGTGCTTATTTTGACTATTGTTATTTTTTTTTGGTAGTTTTAACTAAATGCTTTGGAATCAACTTTATTTTTACGGTAGTTAATTTCTTTTTTAAAAAATAATAAGAAGATGTTACAAGCTCATATTTAATTAATGTATCTATTTAGATTCTCAACTACATCTAATATAGTTGTATTTGGAATATGCAACTTGTATTGGTATTGAGTATATAAATAGAATATGTAATAGTATTGTCTAGTGTAATGCTTAATAGAAATGATTATTTTGTTTTATGGGTTGGGCTGTATATTTAGTCTATGATATAGAAAATAATGTGAAAATAATTTTTTAAGATGAGCTTACCATATGTTTATATTTATGATATTATGAAAATGATTAGTTAATAATGTTTAAATGTAGAAATAAGTTGATTACTTAGTAGATTGTAGAGTTTGTTTACTATTTATAATTTTCAGTTTTATGGTTTTAGGAATAATGTGTTCCAAATATGTGTAATAGATATCAAATTAGTTGAAAAGATATATAAATATTTTTAAAAATATTTAGCTATCATTATTAGATTTATAATTTAAATAGTTCACACTTAGTTGAAAGTGAACTCTTAGGGATTAAAGTTATTTTGGTAAAAGTAAAAAGATTTTGGTGAGAATTCAGAAAATAAAATATGCAATGAGTAAATAAAGATGTGTGTGCCTATCTGTAAGTCAAAAGAAGTTATAAATAAATATTTAAACATGTAATTATTTGTTAAAAAATTCATATGTAATATATTAATGGATTTAAATAAATTATAAAGAAAAGATAATAATTAAATTCTTGATATTTGAAAAAAATAGCTCTATATCATCTACTAGAGGATCCTCTTCATCTTAATTATATGATTTTCTTTAATTTTTTCAAATGTTAAAATTTATGTATATGATCAAAATTGTTAACTTCCAATACTAAATTTTTTTTATAAAATCTTAAAAGTATGGTTGTACGCTAACTTAGGAAGAAACAAGGTACTCTAAGAGGAAGATTAAAGGAAGTTGGGACATGACCAAACATATATCCTGATGTAGGATGAAACAAGGCACTCTCATAGGGAGATTAAAATAAATTGAGATGTACGAGTATTTGAAAGAGAGTTTCTAGATAGGGAAAGGTCGACACTCACAAATTTAAATAGAACCTAAAATGAAAGGCAAAAAAAATGCCAAAACATCATCAAAATTTCATTTGACGGACATAGAAAATTTGAAATTCCAAGCCTGAGGGGCACCATAGTCGAATTCATAACTAACTCTACATAACTCCGACCTCTGAAATGACTCCATCGGAATCGAAGCCCCCAGATTCATCCCCGCATTTATGCTGAAAGGGACTAAAATTTCATTCACCAGAAAATTTGTTAAAAGGACTCACCTGGCTACGCATGGCCCATCGGAGGGCAATGCAAGGTGCCATCGTCAGTCTTTCCCCTTCTGTGTTCAATGCAAACTTAAATGCTTGAGTATACGGATCGATCAAAAATGGGTTTTAATTTTTTTTTGGCTACAAAAATGATCTGTTCCACCACTAGCCCCAAGGACATATAAATATTTAAGCTACCGGCAAACAAAAAGAAGCCTAGAGGCTTTTTCACCGAGACATCTAAATGCTATAATATTAATAGTTAAATAAAGTACAAGACCAATCCAATTACTTATTCCTATATATTAAAAAAAAAAAAAACAAAAAATATTATAAAACATAAGTAAACTATATAAAATATTAATCAGAATAAAAATAAAATTATGATTTATTATTTTCATTTTATTTTAAAACACTAAAATAAAGATAATGAAAGTATATTATATAGCATTTGAAATGTAGTCCCTAATAATTTTCCAAAAACTTTTCAGTTAAAATCATATGAAAATAAACATTGAAACTATTCTCATATCATCCTAAACTAAAAATTTCTGAAAAATATTTAAAATTATTTAACTTACTTATCAATCCATGCTTTATTCATACATCCACTAATCCATGCTTTATTCATACATCCACTAGGAGCCATACTATTTCCTCTAACTTTACAATTTTTTTTTGTTGTGTTTTGTCCAAATGGTATATTTATTTGAAAATAAAATTTATTTTTATAATTTCGAATTAAAATATCATATTTTTTATTGGTTCAACTGCGTGTAATTTGACTGAAATTATTTGATTGTGAATTATTTATCTAATTCTTAAAAATTAAATATCATTTGAAAAATAAAAAAATTATATTGGTTATTATGGACACTCTGATATTCTATGCAGTGAAGGCTTTCACAATGGTGTAATGAGGATCAGAATTGCTTCAATGCAATTTAGGTAAAGATGTGCATATCATGTGAGATTGGTTGAGCTGGCACTATGCTACTCCAGAAACTCATTGAGACTGACCATGTCACGTCCTCAATGTCGGCTGAAATTTTAAATTAAAATAAAAATAAAAAATAAGTGTCGATTTAAGTTTTAAATAAAAAAAAAAATAAAAAAAAAATCACATTGTGCTAGAACATATATCAATTTCTAATACAATTATGTATTATTTATATAATTTGAATGGACAATAAATTATATACGTGAATTTGAATGGATCATAAATTTACCTTTAACAAAAGAAATTACCACATTGAATTTCCAAATTAAGTAAAATTTTAAACATCTTTACTCTTTACTAAAGTCAATACCATTTTCTAAATAAAAAAAAAAGAGTTAATTCAACACAAACAATCAAAATCCAAAATATTTTAATATTTCTTTTAATTAAATATTTGTAAAATGAATTTATACTTACTCCAGAGCTATGGTAAATAAATAAAAAAATATATAAACTAGATGTATGGTAAATAAATAAAAATTCTTTTTATATTTATTCCATAAACCTTTTTATATTTAAAAAAACTTTAAAAATAGATTTTATTTAGATGAAGCCTATGGGACGAATACCATGGGACAAATTAATATTGATACCATGGGCCAAATGCCATGGGTAAATAAATAAATATAAAAGAGGCATAAAGAGGTAACGTAAATAAATAACAATATATCATGTAGGATTATAAATAAAAATCTAATTATATAACAAGTCTATGGGCCAAAAACAAAAAAACAAAAAATCCCATTATTTAGATTTTATTAAATATTTTATTGATATTTGGAATTTTTTTATAACATAAATTATATTTAAAAAAAAATATTATGTGTCAATGTGTTTGAGAGTTAAAACCTCTCAATTCACATGTACTTATACATAGACATCTAAATGCTATAATATTAATAGTTAAATAAAGTACAAGACCAATCCAATTACCTATTCATATATATTAAAACAAAAACAAAAAAACAAAAAATATTATAAAACATAAGTAAACTATATATTTCTATAGAAAATATTAATCAGAATAAAAATAAAATTATGATTTATTATTTTCATTTTATTTTAAAACACTAAAATAAAGATAATGAAAGTATATTATATAGCATTTGAAATGTAGTCCCTAATAATTTTCCAAAAACTTTTCAGTTAAAATCATATGAAAATAAACATTGAAACTATTCTCATATCATCTTAACTTAAAAATTTCTGAAAAATATTTAAAATTATTTAACCTACTTATCAATCCATGCTTTATTCATACATCCACTAATCCATGCTTTATTCATACATCCACTAGGAGCCATACTATTTCCTCTAACTTTACAATTTTTTTTTGTTATGTTTTGTCCAAATGGTATATTTATTTGAAAATAAAATTTATTTTTATAATTTCGAATTAAAATATCATATTTTTTATTAGTTCAACTGCGTATAATTTGACTGAAATTATTTGATTGTGAATTATTTATCTAATTCTTAAAAATTAAATATCATTTGAAAAATAAAAAAATTATATGGGTTATTATGGACGCTCTGATATTCTATGTAGCGAAGGCTTTCACAATGGTGTAATGAGGATCAGAATTGCTTCAATGCAATTTAGGTAAAGATGTGCATATCATGTGAGATTGGTTGAGCTGACACTATGCTACTCCAGAAACTCACTGAGACTGACCATGTCACGTCCTCAATGTCGGCAGAAATTTTAAATAAAAATAAAAATAAAAAATAAGTGTCGGCTTAAGTTTTAAATTAAAAAAAAAAAAAAAATAAAAATCACATTGTGCTAGAACATATATCAATTTCTAATACAATTATGTATTATTTATATAATTTGAATGGACAATAAATTATATACGTGAATTTGAATGGATCATAAATTTACCTCTAACAAAAAAAATTACCACATTGAATTTCCAAATTAAGTAAAATTTTAAACATCTTTACTCTTTACTAAAGTCAATACCATTTTCTAAATCAAAAGAAAAGAGTTAATTCAACACCAACAATCAAAATCCAAAATCTTTTAATATTTCTTTTAATTAAATATTTGTAAAATGAATTTATACTTATTCCAGAGCTATGGTAAATAAATAAAAAATATATATAAACTAGATGTATGGTAAATAAATAAAAATTCTTTTTATATTTATTCCATAAACCTTTTTATATTTAAAAAAAACTTTAAAAATAGGTTTTATTTAGATGAAGCCTATGGGACGAATACCATGGGACAAATTAATATTGATACCATGGGCCAAATACCATGGGTAAATAAATAAATATAAAAGAGGCATAAAGAGGTAACGTAAATAAATAACAATATATCAAATAGGATTATAAATAAAAATCTAATTATATAACAAGCCTATGGGCCAAAAACAAAAACAAAAATCCTATTATTTAGATTTTATTAAATATTTTATCGATATTTGGAATTTTTTTATAACATAAATTATATTTAAAAAAAATATTATGTGTCAATGTGTTTGAGAGTTAAACCTCTCAATTCACATGTACTTATACATAGACATCTAAATGCTATAATATTAATAGCTAAATAATAAAGTACAAGACCAATCCAATTACCTATTCCTATATATTAAAAAACAAAAACAAAAAAACAAAAAAATATTATAAAACATAAGTAAAATATATATTTCTATAGAAAATATTAATCAGAATAAAAATAAAATTATGATTTATTATTTTCATTTTATTTTAAAACACTAAAATAAAGATAATGAAAGTATATCATATAGCATTTGAAATGTAGTCCCTAATAATTTTCCAAAAACTTTTCAGTTAAAATCATATGAAAATAAACATTGAAACTATTCTCATATCATCCTAACCTAAAATTTTCTGAAAAATATTTAAAATTATTTAACTTACTTATCAATCCATGCTTTATTCATACATCCACTAATCCATGTTTTATTCATACATCCACTAGGAGCCATACTATTTCCTTTAACTTTACAAAATTTTTTTGTTATATTTTGTCCAAATGGTATATTTATTTGAAAATAAAATTTATTTTTATAATTTCGAATTAAAATATCATATTTTTTATTAGTTCAACTGCGTATAATTTGACTGAAATTATTTGATTGTGAATTATTTATCTAATTCTTAAAAATTAAATATCATTTGAAAAATAAAAAAATTATATCGGTTATTATGAACGCTCTGATATTCTATGCAGTGAAGGCTTTCACAATGGTGTAATGAGGATCAGAATTGCTTCAATGCAATTTAGGTAAAGATGTGCATATCATGTGAGATTGGTTGAGCTGGCACTATGCTACTCCAGAAACTCACTGAGACTGACCATGTCACGTCCTCACTGTCGGCTGAAATTTTAAATTAAAATAAAAATAAAAAATAAGTGTCGGCTTAAGTTTTAAATTTAAAAAAAAATAAAAATAAAAATCACATTGTGCTAGAACATATATCAATTTCTAATACAATTATGTATTATTTATATAATTTGAATGGACAATAAATTATATACGTGAATTTGAATGGATCATAAATTTACCTTTAACAAAAAAAAATAACCACATTGAATTTCCAAATTAAGTAAAATTTTAAACATCTTTACTCTTTACTAAAGTCAATACCATTTTCTAAATCAAAAGAAAAGAGTTAATTCAACACAAACAATCAAAATCCAAAATCTTTTAATATTTCTTTTACTTAAATATTTGTAAAATGAATTTATACTTACTCCAGAGCTATGGTAAATAAATAAAAAAATATATAAACTAGATGTATGGTAAATAAATAAAAATTCTTTTTATATTTATTCCATAAACCTTTTTATATTTAAAAAAGCTTTAAAAATAGGTTTTATTTAGATGAAGTCTATGGGACGAAAACCATGGGACAAATTAATATTGATACCATGGGCCAAATACCATGAGTAAATAAATAAATATAAAAGAGGCATAAAGAGGTAACGTAAATAAATAACAATATATCAAATAGGATTATAAATAAAAATCTAATTATATAACAAGCCTATGGGCCAAAAACAAAAAAACAAAAAATCCCATTATTTAGATTTGAAATCCCGTTATTTAGATTTTATTAAATATTTTATTAATATTTGGAATTTTTTTATAACATAAATTATATTTAAAAAAAATATTATGTGTCAATGTGTTTGAGAGTTAAAACCTCTCAATTCACATGTACTTATACATAGACATCTAAATGCTATAATATTAATAGTTAAATAAAGTACAAGACCAATCCAATTACCTATTCCTATATATTAAAACAAAAACAAAAAAACAAAAAATATTATAAAACAGAAGTAAACTATATATTTCTATAGAAAATATTAATCAGAATAAAAATAAAATTATGATTTATTATTTTCATTTTATTTTAAAACACTAAAATAAAGATAATGAAAGTATATTATATAGCATTTGAAATGTAGTCCCTAATAATTTTCCAAAAACTTTTTAGTTAAAATCATATGAAAATATACATTGAAACTATTCTCATATCATCCTAACCTAAAAATTTCTGAAAAATATTTAAAATTATTTAACTTACTTATCAATCCATGCTTTATTCATACATCCACTAATCCATGCTTTATTCATACATCCACTAGGAGCCATACTATTTCCTCTAACTTTACAATTTTTTTTTGTTATGTTTTATCCAAATGGTATATTTATTTGAAAATAAAATTTATTTTTATAATTTCGAATTAAAATATCATATTTCAACTGCTTATAATTTGACTGAAATTATTTGATTGTGAATTATTCATCTAATTCTTAAAAATTAAATATCATTTGAAAAATAAAAAAAATATATCGGTTATTATGGACGCTCTGATATTCTATGCAGCGAAGGCTTTCACAATGGTGTAATGAGGATCATAATTGCTTCAATGCAATTTAGGTAAAGATGTGCATATCATGTGAGATTGGTTGAGCTGGCACTATGCTACTCCAGAAACTCACTGAGAGTGACCATGTCACGTCCTCAATGTCTGCTGAAATTTTAAATTAAAATAAAAATAAAAAATAAGTGTCGGCTTAAGTTTTAAATTTAAAAAAAAATAAAAATAAAAATCACATTGTGCTAGAACATATATCAATTTCTAATACAATTATGTATTATTTATATAATTTGAATGGACAATAAATTATATACGTGAATTTGAATGGATCATAAATTTACCTTTAACAAAAAAAATTACCACATTGAATTTCCAAATTAAGTAAAATTTTAAACATCTTTACTCTTTACTAAAGTCAATACCATTTTCTAAATCAAAAGAAAAGTGTTAATTCAACACAAACAATCAAAATCCAAAATCTTTTAATATTTCTTTTAATTAAATATTTGTAAAATGAATTTATACTTACTCCAGAGCTATGGTAAATAAATAAAAAAATATATAAACTAGATGTATGGTAAATACATATATTTTTTTTTTTTATATTTATTTCATAAACCTTTTTATATTTAAAAAAAACTTTAAAAATAGGTTTTATTTAGATGAAGCCTATGGGACGAATACCATGGGACAAATTAATATTGATACCATGGGCCAAATACCATGGGTAAATAAATAAATATAAAAGAGGCATAAAGAGGTAGCGTAAATAAATAACAATATATCAAATAGGATTATAAATAAAAATCTAATTATATAACAAGCCTATGGGCCAAAAACAAAAAAACAAAAAATCCCATTATTTAGATTTTATTAAATATTTTATTGATATTTGGAATTTTTTTATAACATAAATTATATTTAAAAAAAATATTATGTGTCAATGTGTTTGAGAGTTAAAACCTCTCAATTCACATGTACTTATACATAGACATCTAAATGCTATAATATTAATAGTTAAATAAAGTACAAGACCAATCCAATTACCTATTCATATATATTAAAACAAAAACAAAAAAACAAAAAATATTATAAAACATAAGTAAACTATATATTTCTATAGAAAATATTAATCAGAATAAAAATAAAATTATGATTTATTATTTTCATTTTATTTTAAACACTAAAAATAAAGATAATGAAAGTATATTATATAGCATTTGAAATGTAGTCCCTAATAATTTTCCAAAACTTTTCAGCTTAAAATCATATGAAAATAAACATTGAAACTATTCCTTTCATCATCCTAAACTAAAAATTTCTGAAAAATATTTAAAATTATTTAACTTACTTATCAATCCATGCTTTATTCATACATCCACTAATCCATGCTTTATTCATACATCCACTAGGAGCCATACTATTTCCTCTAACTTTACAATTTTTTTTGTTGTGTTTTGTCCAAATGGTATATTTATTTGAAAATAAAATTTATTTTTATAATTTCGAATTAAAATATCATATTTTTTATTAGTTCAACTGCGTATAATTTGACTGAAATTATTTGATTGTGAATTATTTATCTAATTCTTAAAAATTAAATATCATTTGAAAAATAAAAAAATTATATCGGTTATTATGGACGCTCTGATATTCTATGCAGTGAAGGCTTTCACAATGGTGTAATGAGGATCAGAATTGCCTCAATGCAATTTAGGTAAAGATGTGCATATCATGTGAGATTGGTTGAGCTGGCACTATGCTACTCCAGAAACTCACTGAGACTGACCATGTCAGGTCCTCAATGTCTGTCACAATCATCTATACTTCTAACCTAGCAAGAGTAATTAATAAATTTTTTTTGTTTACCATTAAACATTATACACATAACCTTCACACTACCGAAGTAATCCTAATACCACTTGCTATATGAAATACACATATTATATATACGTGGTTATACAAACTATGGAATTAAATTATCCCAAACTAAATCTCTAAACACAAATCTAATCATATTATGCTACGGTATAACCATTGATATGGCATTAATTTATAACAATGTGTACACTTGGGCTTTATTGACATTGGCGTAAATGCTATTGATTGTTTTATCCACCATGCGTATTGTTTCACCGCTCGGTACATCTGTGATTTCATGTTACACATTAGTCGAGGCCTATATTTAATTCACCGTAACAGGCCATAAATTTCCATGTCACATACGAGATATTTGTTCCGCCATATGGCTTCGTTCCGGCCTGGTTGGTTACAGGTGTCGCGCGTTAGTCATTTGGTGGTAGCAAGCAAATCGCGCCTCGATCTCCGCATGGATTTGCGAGGGAAGATCAACGATTTGGGTTTTCATCCACCGCCTGTCTCACAAGCTCGGAGACTCTTTCATGGCGCGCTGCCCACCTTTATTCCTTTCAGCCTGCATGGCTAGACACCTTTTTTCGGAGGTAACGCTACTATGAATACTTCGGTTAACAAACAGTGGTGTCTTATAAATGTTTCTACAGGTTTTCTCGAGCATCCACTAAGTCTTTTTGCTTCGCCCCTGTGCAAGGATATTCCATGAGCAGGTTTGCCTATGCATGACAGGGTGCCGGTGGAGGTTGGATATGCAGATCGATACTTGGCTCTCTGGAATGAGGCCGCCCTAACTCAACAGGTATAACCATCTTCGGCTTTCCAATCTTCCTCTGTTTTACGCAAATAAATCGAGAATCCGTCTTTAAACCCTATATGATCTGGTGTTCTTCTCTTTGGACAGGCTACACGGGGTTTATTCTCTTTTCAGGTACAAATTCCGATTATCAACCCTTCGGTTCTCTAAGAAATACTCCTGTCCATTTTTGTTTTCCAGCACTAATTCCTTTAGAGATTTCCTAACAAGTTTTCGTTATGTCTCTGCAGGTATGAAGACCGGTTTAGTCTTTCTTCCTCTGTGCGGGTTCTATCGTTTTAGTTCAAAAGATAATATGATCATTCTCCATTTATACAGGTACTTCGGCGCTCATGATCGCTCAGAATCATGGCGCATGTTTTCAGCTACTGTACTAGTTGGGTTACGACTTTTTCTAGCCTAGGTTTTCTTATGTTTCGCTTCAGAAAAAGGAGAGACTGTATAATTCCAGAGGGTTTATATTTTGCAATACTCACAATGTATTATTATAATGACTTCCAGCCATCATGGCCAGACTCTTGAATTACCCTGTTTTAATCTAGTCCCTACAGCTCTATCTAACTTGATGCAGTTCATAATACAATAAATTCTCGTCTATATGTTGCTCGGGGTTTTCAGTTCGAAATTTCCTTGGGTAATGTTTATACTGTGCGTGTCGGTGAGCTATGGCCCTGCTCCATTGCCGCAAATATTTCCTGTATTTTTATTTCTTAAGTACGGTTATGCTTCTTAATGCAATTCTTTTCCTATAGAGTAATACTGTGCACGACCAGGATTGGAATAGGTCGATTATCTTTCATGATAAGGCGTAAGTTGTGCATGCATCTGAAAGAACGTTTTCCTGTTTAAATCAGCAGTATTTCTATCTCAAATGTATTTGTAACATAACCTGCGTTTGTTCTTCCACGATTTCTTGTATCTGTTCATAAGTTAAGACTTCTATTTTATTATATAGATTACTTAACCCTATGTGGCACCGGTCGCCGTAACCAAGGCCGTGTATAGTTTTCAGGGATAAGAACAGGAGCGAGTAGGGTTTCTATTCCCAACTCCGCTCTACAAGTTCAGCGCTATAGCATGCAACTGTCAAGATGTGATTAAATACTGTTTAAATAGCTCATGTAATCCTGTTCTTTTTCTATTTCTATCGCAGACATGATGAATAGCTACAGGTTCATTTGTTTTCCTGTTTATACAGCGCATATGATTACTAGTGTTTATGTGAGCCTGTTCTTTTTTTTAACTGTAGCTTAATAACGTAGAATAATCTCCATATTAACCCTAGTATATTCTGGCTTCTCTATTATTCTGCTAACTTTCTTTAAGCACTTTATATACAAATATAAAGATTACCTGCTACAGTGTTTTCATATTTCCAGAGTTAACTATTAATTCCGCCCATGGGTCTGAGGGTTATTTTCACGAATGGTTATTAAACACTTATCCGTTACTGTACTCAACTACATCATATTTAGATAGTGAAAACAGATATTAACTGTAGACATCTTCATCACATTTTAGTAATGTAAACAAATATATATGTGTAAATGTACTGTAAACATCTACTTCAAATTTTGATAGAGTAAACAGATAAACGGTGATTTCCGTAATACAACTTGAACAAATTCTAAGTACTTATCTGGTAGGACAAGAATACTCTCTAACTATGGTCCTCCCAACCATCAAGGGAGGCAATGACGTCCTCCGCTTGCCCCCTAGCTCTAGAATTCAGTTTGCACTACGGAAACAGTAGAAATCCTGTTGTGACCTCTGGACGGCCAATCCAGCCACGCACAGATAATCTGAAGACAAGGTTGCAGAAGCTTTTCTCAACTGTCCATTTCCACAGCTCTAGAGAATCCTTCACCTTCTTCCTTTCAGAGGAAAAACACAGAACCCCTAACCCTCCCCTGGGATTTCCTTTTATCCCTGGAGGTTAGGTAACTGTCCTCTAACTGTTCCCAAGTAACCAACTTCTATTCTTAGACACTTTACCAACAGTTTAAGAGATTCATTTCCTTTTACCAGCTCAGTAATAAAAATAGTGTTTCTTGTTGAGTTTCTTTTACTAAATAAAATAAACATATATTAAAAATAAATAAATTGTCTTTTAACTAAATTCAAACTAATGAGCTCTAAATGAGGCTGTCACAATGTCGACTGAAATTTTAAATTAAAATAAAAATAAAAAATAAGTGTCGGCTTAAGTTTTAAATTAAAAAAAAAAATAAAAATAAAAATTACATTGTGCTAGAACATATATCAATTTCTAATACAATTATGTATTATTTATATAATTTGAATGGACAATAAATTATATACGTGAATTTGAATGGATCATAAATTTACCTTTAACAAAAAAAATTACCACATTGAATTTCCAAATTAAGTAAAATTTTAAACATATTTACTCTTTACTAAAGTCAATACCATTTTCTAAATCAAAAGAAAAGAGTTAATTCAATACAAACAATCAAAATCCAAAATCTTTTAATATTTCTTTTAATTAAATATTTGTAAAATGAATTTATACTTACTCCAGAGCTATGGTAAATAAATAAAAAAATATATAAACTAGATGTATGGTAAATGAATAAAAATTCTTTTTATATTTATTCCATAAACCTTTTTATATTTAAAAAAACTTTAAAAAGAGGTTTTATTTAGATGAAGCCTATGGGACAAATACCATGGGACAAATTAATATTGATACCATGGGCCAAATACCATGGGTAAATAAATAAATATAAAAGAGGCATAAAGAGGTAACGTAAATAAATAACAATATATCAAATAGGATTATAAATAAAAATCTAATTATATAACAAACCTATGGGCCAAAAACAAAAATACAAAAAATCCCATTATTTAGATTTTATTAAATATTTTATTG
Organism: Pinus albicaulis; assembly: GCA_034641835.2. Classification (NCBI taxonomy): domain Eukaryota; kingdom Viridiplantae; phylum Streptophyta; class Pinopsida; order Pinales; family Pinaceae; genus Pinus; species Pinus albicaulis. Next base: position 126,182 of record JAXQQM020077949.1, on the reverse strand, counting down.
ATATTTGGAATTTTTTTATAACATAAATTATATTTAAAAAAAATATTATGTGTCAATGTGTTTGAGAGTTAAAACCTCTCAATTCACATGTACTTATACATAGATATCTAAATGCTATAATATTAATAGTTAAATAAAGTACAAGACCAATCCCATTACCTATTCCTATATATTAAAACAAAAACAAAAAAAAACAAAAAATATTATAGAACATAAGTAAACTATATATTTCTATAGAAAATATTAATCAGAATAAAAATAAAATTATGATTTATTATTTTCATTTTATTTTAAAACACTAAAATAAAGATAATGAAAGTATATTATATAGCATTTGAAATGTAGTCCCTAATAATTTTCCAAAAACTTTTCAGTTAAAATCATATGAAAATAAACATTGAAACTATTCTCATATCATCCTAACCTAAAAATTTCTGAAAAATATTTAAAATTATTTAACTTACTTATCAATCCATGCTTTATTCATACATCCACTAATCCATGCTTTATTCATACATCCACTAGGAGCCATACTATTTCCTCTAACTTCACAATTTTTTTTTGTTATGTTTTGTCCAAATGGTATATTTATTTGAAAATAAAATTTATTTTTATAATTTCGAATTAAAATATCATATTTTTTATTAGTTCAACTGCGTATAATTTGACTGAAATTATTTGATTGTGAATTATTTATCTAATTCTTAAAAATTAAATATCATTTGAAAAATAAAAAAATTATATCGGTTATTATGGACGCTCTGATATTCTATGCAGTGAAGGCCTTCACAATGGTGTAATGAGGATCATAATTGCTTCAATGCAATTTAGGTAAAGATGTGCATATCATGTGATATTGGTTGAGCTGGCACTATGCTACTCCAGAAACTCACTGAGACTGACCATGTCACGTCCTCAATGTCGGCTCAAATTTTAAATTAAAACCAGCCTAGATCCATCTAACTCTGGATCTATCATGCGCCGAGAGGGATCAAATCTCTCGAGGTGCAAACCTATTTTTTGAGTGCAAAACTTGAGGAAAGGTTTGCACCTCGAGAGATTTGATCCCTCTCGGCGCATGATAGATCATCTAGGCTGGTTCCAGTGGGAGGCATCAACGTCACATTTTTCAGATTATTAAAATTTTTGTATATTTTTTAGATGTAAGATAGATCTAGGCTGGTTTCAGTCGTGTGCTGGCAAGGAAAATCTATCAAAGATATGATTAATTTTATCAGTAATATGTAAATATATCAAATATTAATATAATCATTTTAAATATGCTAAATATTTCTGAGATTGACTTGGTCATTTTAATTTTAAATTTTCTTAGTTACCTCGGTTTGTTGAGATGATAATTATTGTTAATAACTATAATGATGAAAAATGATGAAATATTTTTTTTAAATGCAAAGTGACAATAATAGTGTTGAAAGATAGAAAATGTCAATAATAAGAACGTACTCATGTTACAATCAATCTCAAACTATTTTCTTCTACTATTCTTATTTTCTCCCTTGTTAGTTTTGTTATCTTTTCATATTGATTATATGAAAAAGAAAATTTCAATCATAAACCATTTATATCTATAGCTCGATCTATTTTAGTAAACATGATACCTTGTCTCTCTTGCTCTTCAATATTAATAGCTTAAATTACTATAACACAAAAATCAATCTACATTGTTAATAACTTTTTGTGCTTACACTAAAATCAATGCATCTTGTTAATCCAATCACTTTAATATTAATGTACCATCATATATCCAATTACATCAAATCATAAATCAGCATATACGTTGAAATCAATGCGTTTAATGCAAGCAATCAAATAAGATTAGAAAATAACTTCTACATTGAAATCAATTCACCTAATACAATCAATAAAATAAGATTAGAAACCAACATCTACACTGAAATCAATGCATTTACTCAAAGAAATCAAATAGGATTAGAAATCGCCATCTACACTGAAATCAATGCATTTAGCGCAAACAATCAAATAGTATTAGGAATAATCTACATTGAAATCAATGCATCTAGTGCAAGCAATCAAATATAATTATAAATTGACGTCTAAATTGAAATCAACACATCCAGTGCAAGCAATCACATAGTATTAGGAATCAACACCTACACTAAAATCAATGCATCTAGTGCAAGTAATCATATATCATTAGAAATAAATATCTACACTAAAATCGATGCATCTGGTGCAAATAATAAAATAGGATTATAAATCACCATCTCCACTTAAATCAATCCATCTGGTGCAAAAAATATTCTTCCCTCTCTCCACCCTCCATCCATATCTATATCCCCATCCATCTCTTTTTTTTTTTGTCTCTATCTCACCCCCCTAAACACACACGCTCTCGCACTCCACATATATCATTCTCTTTGTCGATCACCCTCTCTCCCCATCTCTCTCTTCTTCCCTCTCTTCCCCTTCTCTCCCTCTCCCCCGCTAATATCTCTCTTTCCTCCTTTTGTCCTCTCTCTCTCTCTCTCCATCTTCCTTATCACTCTCTCTCTCTCTCTCTCTAGGAACCAACATCTACAATGAAATCAATGCATTTACTCAAAGAAATCAAATAGGATTAGAAATCGCCATCTACACTGAAATCAATTCATTTAGTGCAAACAATCAAATAGGATTAGAAATCATTTACATTGAAATTAAGTCATCTAGTGCAAGTAATCAAATATAATTATAAATCAACATCTAAATTCAAATCAACACATTCAGTGCAAGCAATCAAATTGTATTAGAAATCACCACCTACACTAAAATCAATGCATCTAGTGCAAGTAATAAAATATCATTAGAAATAAATATCTACACTAAAATCGATGCATCTAGTGCAAATAATCAAATAGGATTAGAAATCACCATCTCCACTTATATCAATCCATCTAGTGTGATAAATATTCCTCCATCCCTCCACCCTCCATCCATATCTATATCCCCCTCCATCTATTCTTTTTTGTCTCTCTATCTCACCCCGCCTAAACACACGCGCTCTCGTACTCCATATATTTCAATCTCTTTTTCAATCACCCCCTCTCCCCATCTCTCTCTTCTTCCCTCTCTTCACCTTCCATCTATATCTCTATCTTCCCCTTGTCTCCCTCTCCCCCATTAATATCTCTCTTTCCTCCTTTTGTCCTCTCTCCCTCTCTCTCCATCTTCTTTATCACCCTCTCTCTCTCTCTCTAGAAACCAACATCTACACTGAAATCAATGCATTTACTCAAATAAATCAAATAGGATTAGAAATCGCCATCTACACTGAAATCAATGCATTTAGTGCAAACAATCAAATAGGATTAGAAATCATCTACATTGAAACCAATTCATCTACTGCAAGTAACCAAATATAATTGTAAATCAACCTCTAAATTGAAATCAACAAATTTAGTGCAAGCAATCAAATTGTATTAGAAATCACCACCTACACTGAAATCAATGCATCTAGTGCAAGTAATCAAATATCATTAGAAATAAATATCTGCACTAAAATCGATGCATCTAGTGCAAATAATCAAATAGGATTATAAAACACCATCTCCACTTAAATCAATCCATCTAGTGCAAGAAATATTCTTCCCTCTCTCCACCCTCCATCCATATCTATATCCCCATCCATCTTTTTTTTTTTGTCTCTATCTCACCCCCCTAAACACACACGCTCTCGCACTCCATATATATCATTCTCTTTGTCGATCACCCTCTCTCCCCATCTCTCTCTTCTTCCCTCTCTTCCCCTTCTCTCCCTCTCCTCCGCTAATATCTCTCTTTCCTCCTTTTGTCCTCTCTCTCTCTCTCCATATTCCTTATCACTCTCTCTCTCTCTCTCTCTAGGAACCAACATCTACACTGAAATCAATGCATTTAATCAAAGAAATCAAATAGGATTATAAATCGCCATCTACGCTGAAATCAATGCATTTAGTGCAAAAAATCAAATAGGATTAGAAATCATCTACATTGAAATTAAGTCATCTAGTGCAAGTAATCAAATATAATTTTAAATCGACATCTAAATTGAAATCAACACATTCAGTGCAAGCAATCAAATTGTATTAGAAATCACCACCTACATTGAAATCAATGCATCTAGTGCAAGTAATCAAATATCATTAGAAATAAATATCTACACTAAAATCGATGCATCTAGTGCAAATAATCAAATAGGATTAGAAATCACCATCTCCGCTTATATCAATCCATCTAGTGCGAGAAATATTCCTCCCTCTCTCCACCCTCCATCCATATCTATATCCCCCTCCATCTATTCTTTTTTGTCTCTCTATCTCACCCCCCTAAACACACGCGCTCTCATACTCCATATATATCAATCTCTTTTTCAATCACCCCCTCTCCCCATCTCTCTCTTCTTCCCTCTCTTCACCTTCCATCTATATCTCTATCTTCCCCTTCTCTCCCTCTCCCCCATTAATATCTCTCTTTCCTCCTTTTTTCCTCTCTCCCTCTCTCTCCATCTTCCTTATCTCTCTCTCTCTAGAAACCAACATCTACACTAAAATCAATGCATTTACTCAAATAAATCAAATAGGATTAGAAATCACCATTTATACTAAAATCAATGCATTTAGCGCAAACAATCAAATAGGATTAGAAATCATCTACATTGAAACCAATTCATCTAGTGCAAGTAATCAAATATAATTATAAATCGACATCTAAATTGAAATCAACAAATTTAGTGCAAGCAATCAAATTGTATTAGAAATCACCACCTACATTGAAATCAATGCATCTAGTGCAAGTCATCAAATATCATTAGAAATAAATATCTACACTAAAATCGATGCATATAGTGCAAATAATCAAATAGGATTATAAATCACCATCTCCACTTATATCAATCCATCTAGTGTGAGAAATATTCTTCCCTCTCTCCACCCTCCATCCATGTCTATATCCCCCTCCATCTCTTCTTTTCTGTCTCTCTATCTCACCCCCATAAACACACACACTCTCACAATCCACATATATCAATCTCTTTGTCAATCCCCTCCTCTCCCCATCTCTCTCTTCTTCCCTTTCTTCACCTTCCATCTATATCTCTATCTTCCCCCTCTCTCCCTCTCTCTCCATCTTCCTTATCACTCACTCACTCTCTCTCTCTTCACCTTTCTCTCTCTATTTCTTTCTTCTTACCTCTCTCCTCCTCCCCCTCCAAGTCCATCTCTCTTTCCCTCCCTCTCTCCACTCTCTCACATCCTCTCTCTTCCTTCCTCTCTTTCCCTTTCTCTCCCATATCTCTCTCCCTCTCTCTCTCTCTTCACCCACCAACTATGTTACTATATCCCTCCCTCTCTCCTTATATCTCCTTCTCCCCCCTTATCTCCATCTCTCCTTATTTGTCTCTTTATCTCAGCCCCAAACATACACGCTCTCTCTTTGTCTCTCCCTTGTCACTCCTCTCTCTCCACTTCTCACTCTTTATATTCTTATTTCCTACTTCTCTCCCCTGCAACTCCATCTCTCTTATCGATCCCTCTCTCCTCCTCTCTCTAAAATCCTCTCTCACGTCCTTTCTCTCTCTCTCTCTCCCCTAAATCCCTCTCCCTTCCCTGATCTCTCTCTCTCTCTCTCTCTCTCTCTCCAACACTCTCTCTTCCCCCATCACTCTCCTCCTCTCTCTCATCCTTCCTCTCTCTCCCTTTCTCTCCCACCTCTCTCTCTCTCTTTTCCCTCCAATCCTCTCTCTTCTCCCATCTCTCTCTCTCTCTCTAATCCTCTCTATTCCCCCATCCCTTTCTTTCTCTCTCTATTTCCACCCCTTTCTCTCTCCAACTACATTACTATATCCCTCCCCCTCTCCTTCTCACTTCTTCTCTCCCCCCTTCTTTCCATACATCTTACTTTGTCTCTTTATCTCACCCCTAAATATACACACACTCTCTCCATATCTCTCTATCTCACCCCCCTAAACACACACACTCTCGCAATCCATATATATCAATCTCTTTGTCAATCCCCTCCTCTCCCCATCTCTCTTTTCTTCCCTTTCTTCACCTTCCATCTATATCTCTATCTTCCCCCTCTCTCCCTCTCTCTCCATCTTCCCTATCACTCACTCAGTCTCTCTCTCTTCACCTTTCTCTCTCTATTTCTTTCTTCTTACCTCTCTCCCCCTCCCCCTCCAAGTCCATCTCTCTTTCCCTCCCTCTCTCCACTCTCTCACATCCTCTCTCTTCCTTCCTCTCTTTCCCTTTCTCTCCCATCTCTCTCTCCCTCCCTCTCTCTCTTCACCCATCAACTATGTTACTATATCCCTCCCTCTCTCCTTATATCTCCTTCTCCCCCCTTATCTCCATCTCTCCTTATTTGTCTCTTTATATCAGCCCCAAACATACATGCTCTCTCTCTGTCTCTCCCTTGTCACTCCTTCTCTCTCTCCACTTCTCACTCTTTATATTTCTTATTTCCTACATCTCTCCCCATCCAACTCCATCTCTTTTATCGATCCCTCTCTCGTCCTCTCTATCAAGTCCTCTCTCTCGTCCTTCCTCTCTCTCTCTCTCTCCCCTAAATCCCTCTCTCTTCCCTGATCTCTCTCTCTCTCTCTCTCTCTCTCTCTCTCTCTCTCTCTCTCTCTCTCTCTCTCTCGCTCTTTCTCTCCAATACTCTCTCTTCCCCCATCACTCTCCTCCTCTCTCTCCCTTTCTCTCCCACCTCTCTCTCTCTCTTTTCCCTCCAATCCTCTCTCTTCTCCCATATCTCTCTCTCTCTCTCTACTCCTCTCTCTTCCCCCATCCCTTTCTTTCTCTCTCTCTTTCCACCCCTCTCTCTCTCCAACTACATTACTATATCCCTCCCCCTCTCTTTCTCACTTCTTCTCTCCCCCCTTCTTTCCATACATCTTACTTTGTCTCTTTATCTCACCCCTAAACATACACACTCTTTCTCCATATCTCCCTTATCACTCACTCTCTCTATTTCTTCTTAGTTATGTAAACTAATGAACATAAATATTTGTAAATATAAAGCAGATTATGGAGTAAATATGAAAAGAGGTTTTATTTACTTACCATACCCCTAGTTTATTTATATTTATATTTATTTACCATACCCCTTTTCTTTACTATGGTATTTGGCCCATAGGCTTGTTATATAAAGATTTTTATTTATAATCCTATTTGATATATTGTTATTTATTCACGTTACCTCTTTATGCCTATTTTATATTTATTTATTTACCATACCTCTTTATATCTATTTTATATTTATTTATTTACTTATCATACTTGTTTATACCTCTTTTATATTTATTTATTTACCCATGGTATTTGGCCCATGGTATCAATATTAATTTGTCCCATGGTATTCGTCCCATAGGCTTCATCTAAATAAAACCTCTTTTAAAAGTTTTTTTTAAATATAAAAAGGTTTATGGAATAAATATAAAAAGAATTTTTATTTATTTACCATACATCTAGTTTATATATATTTTTATTTATTTACCATAGCTCTGGAGTAAGTATAAATTTATTTTACAAATATTTTATTAAAAGAAATGTTGAATTAACTCTTTTCTTTTGATTTAGAAAATGGTATTGACTTTAGTAAAGAGTAAAGATGTTTAAAATTTTACTTAATTTGGAAATTCAATGTGGTAATTTTTTTTTGTTAAAGGTAAATTTATGATCCATTCAAATTCACGTATATAATTTACTATCCATTCAAATTATATAAATAATACATAATTGTATTAGAAATTGATATATGTTCTAGCACAATGCGATTTTTATTTTTATTTTTTTTTAAATTTAAAACTTAAGCCGACACTAATTTTTTATTTCTATTTTAATTTAAAATTTCAACCGACATTGAGGACGTGACCCACCTGACATCGGGGTCATGCGGGGCAGCCAGATGCGCCTCTCGGCGCAATAAAAATAAAAATAAATTATTAAAACAAGTTTTAAATTTAAAAAAAAATAAAATAAAAATCACATTGTGCTAGAACATATATCGATTTCTAATACAATTATGTATTATTTATATAATTTGAATGGATAGTAAATTATATACGTGAATTTGAATGGATCATAAATTTACCTTTAACAAAAAAAATTACCACATTGAATTTCCAAATTAAGTAAAATTTTAAACATATTTACTCTTTAATAAAGTCAATACCATTTCCTAAATCAAAGGAAAAGAGTTAATTCAACACAAACAATCAAAATCCAAAATCTTTTAATATTTCTTTTAATTAAATATTTGTAAAATGAATTTATACTTACTCCGAGCTATGGTAAATAAATGAAAAAATATATAAACTAGATGTATGGTAAATAAATAAAAATTCTTTTTATATTTATTCCATAAACCTTTTTATATTTAAAAAAACTTTAAAAAGAGGTTTTATTTAGATGAAGCTTATGGGACGAATACCATGGGACACATTAATATTGATACCATGGGCCAAATACCATGGGTAAATAAATAAATATAAAAGAGGTATAAAAAAGTATCATAAATAAATAAATAAATATAAATAAGTTTATAAATAAAAATCTAATTATGCATAATCTACGTTAAAATACCACCAAAAAAAATTAAAAGGTTATAGTAAACAAATAAAAATATAAATAAACTAAAGTTGACTTGGTAAGTAAATAAAACCTCTTTCATATTTATATAATCTTATGTATTCAGTATTTATATTTCATTAGTTTAAATATTAGAAATGAGACGGAGGCTAAGGGGGGTGGAGAAGTGTGTCATTGAGTGAAAGAATGACAGTGTAAACAGAAAGAGGGGGAGAAAGTGAGAAGGAGAGGGGAGGATATGTAATGTAGTTGGAGAGAGAGAAAGAGATATGGGAGAAGAGAGAGGATTGGAGGGAAAAGAGAGAGAGAGAGGTGGGAGAGAAAGGGAGAGAGAGGAGGAGAGTGATGGGGGAAGAGAGAGTATTGGAGAGAGAGAGAGAGAGAGAGAGAGATCAGGGAAGAGAGAGGGATTTAGGGGAGAGAGAGAGAGAGGAAGGACGAGAGAGAGGACTTGAGAGAGAGGAGGAGAGAGGGATCGATAAGAGAGATGGAGTTGGAGGGAGAGAGATGTAGGAAATAAGAAATATAGAGAGTGAGAAGTGGAGAGAGAGAAGGAGTGACAAGGGAGAGACAGAGAGAGAGCGTGTATGTTTGGGGCTGAGATAAAGAGACAAATAAGGAGAGATGGAGATAAAGGGGGAGAAGGAGATATAAGGAGAGAGGGAGGGATATAGTAACATAGTTGGTGGGTGAAGAGAGAGAGAGAGAGGGAGAGAGAGATGGGAGAGAAAGGGAAAGAGAGGAAGGAAGAGAGAGGATGTGAGAGAGTGGAGAGAGGGAGGGAAAGAGAGATGGACTTGGAGGGGGAGGGGGAGAGAGGTAAGAAGAAAGAAATAGAGAGATAAAGGTGAAGAGAGAGAGAGTGCATGAGTGATAAGGAAGATGGAGAGAGAGGGAGAGAGGGGAAAGATAAAGATATAGATGGAAGGTGAAGAAAGGGAAGAAGAGAGAGATGGGGAGAGGAGGGGATTGAAAAAGAGATTGATATATATGGATTGCGAGAGTGTGTGTGTTTAGGGGGGTGAGATGAAGAGATGGAGAGAATGTCTGTGTTTAGGGGTGAGATAAAGAGACAAAGTAAGATGTATGGAAAGAAGGGGGAGATAGAGAGTGAGAAGGAGAGAGGGAGGGATATAGTAATGTAGTTGGAGAGAGAGAGGGGTGGAAAGAGAGAGAGAGAAAGAAAGGGATGTGGGAAGAGAGAGGATTAGAGTGAGAAAGAGAGAAATATGGGAGAAGAGAGAGGATTGGAGGGAAAAGAGAGAGAGAGAGGTGGGAGAGAAAGGGGGAGAGAGGAATGGTGAGAGAGAGGAGGAGAGTGATGGGGGAAGAGAGAGTATTGGAGAGAGAGAGAGAGAGAGAGAGAGAGAGAGATCAGGGAAGAGAGAGGGATTTAGGGGAGAGAGAGAGAGAGGAAGGACGAGAGAGAGGACTTGAGAGAGAGGATATTCTATGCAGTACGGCTAAGCTTCTTAACAAATATTTCCTGTATTTTTATTTCTTAAGTACGGATATGCTTCTTAATGCAATTCTTTTCCTATAGAGTAATACTGTGCACGACCAGGATTGGAATAGGTCGATTATCTTTCATGATAAGGCGTAAGTTGTGCATGCATCTGAAAGAACGTTTTCCTGTTTAAATCAGCAGTATTTCTATCTCAAATGTATTTGTAACATAACCTGCATTTGTTCTTCCACGATTTCTTGTATCTGTTCATAAGTTAAGACTTCTATTTTATTATATAGATTACTTAACCCTATGTGGCACCGGCCGCCGTAACTAGATGTATGGTAAATAAATAAAAATTCTTTTTATATTTATTCCATAAACCTTTTTATATTTAAAAAAACTTTAAAAATAGGTTTTATTTAGATGAAGCCTATGGGACGAATACCATGGGAAAAATTAATATTGATACCATGGGCCAAATACCATGGGTAAATAAATAAATATAAAAGAGGCATAAAGAGGTAACGTAAATAAATAACAATATATCAAATAGGATTATAAATAAAAATCTAATTATATAACAAGCCTATGGGCCAAAAACAAAAAAACAAAAAATCCCATTATTTAGATTTTATTAAATATTTTATTGATATTTGGAAATTTTTTATAACATAAATTATATTTAAAAAAAAATATTATGTGTCAATGTGTTTTAGAGTTAAAACCTCTCAATTCACATGTACTTATACATAGACATCTAAATGCTATAATATTAATAGTTAAATAAAGTATAAGACCAATCCAATTACCTATTCCTATATATTAAAACAAAAACAAAAAAAGCAAAAAATATTATAAAACATAAGTAAACTATATATTTCTATAGAAAATATTAATCAGAATAAAAATAAAATTATGATTTATTATTTTCATTTTATTTTAAAACACTAAAATAAAGATAATGAAAGTATATTATATAGCATTTGAAATGTAGTCCCTAATAATTTTCCAAAAACTTTTCAGTTAAAATCATATGAAAATAAACATTGAAACTATTCTCATATCATCCTAACCTAAAAATTTCTGAAAAATATTTAAAATTATTTAACTTACTTATCAATCCATGCTTTATTCATACATCCACTAATCCATGCTTTATTCATACATCCACTAGGAGCCATACTATTTCCTCTAACTTTACAATTTTTTTTGTTATGTTTTGTCCAAATGGTATATTTATGTGAAAATAAAATTTATTTTTATAATTTTGAATTAAAATATCATATTTTTGATTAGTTCAACTGCGTATAATTTGACTGAAATTATTTGATTGTGAATTATTTATCTAATTCTTAAAAATTAAATATCATTTGAAAAATAAAAAAATTATATTGGTTATTATGGACGCTCTGATATTCTATGCAGTGAAGGCTTTCACAATGGTGTAACGAGGATCAGAATTGCTTCAATGCAATTTAGGTAAAGATGTGCATATCATGTGAGATTGGTTGAGCTGGCACTATGCTACTCCAGAAACTCACTGACTGACCATGTCACGTCCTCAATGTCGGCTGAAATTTTAAATTAAAAAAAAAAAAAAAAATAAGTGTCGGTTTAAGTTTTAAATTTAAAAAAAAATAAAAATAAAAATCACATTGTGCTAGAACATATATCAATTTCTAATACAATTATGTATTATTTATATAATTTGAATGGACAATAAATTATATACGTGAATTTGAATGGATCATAAATTTACCTTTAACAAAAAAAATTACCACATTGAATTTCCAAATTAAGTAAAATTTTAAACATCTTTACTCTTCACTAAAGTCAATACCATTTTCTAAATCAAAAGAAAAGAGTTAATTCAACACAAACAATCAAAATCTAAAATCTTTTAATATTTATTTTAATTAAATATTTGTAAAATGAATTTATAGTTACTCCAGAGCTATGGTAAATAAATAAAAAAATATATAAACTAGATGTATGGTAAATAAATAAAAATTCTTTTTATATTTATTCCATAAACCTTTTTATATTTAAAAAAACTTTACAAATAGGTTTATTTAGATGAAGCCTATGGGACGAATACCATGGGACAAATTAATATTGATACCATGGGCCAAATACCATGGGTAAATAAAGAAATATAAAAGAGGCATAAAGAGGTAACGTAAATAAATAACAATATATCAAATAGGATTATAAATAAAAATCTAATTATATAACAAACCTATGGGCCAAAAACAAAAAAACAAAAAATCCCATTATTTAGATTTTATTAAATATTTTATTGATATTTGGAATTTTTTTATAACATAAATTATATTTAAAAAAAATATTATGTGTCAATGTGTTTGAGAGTTAAAACCTCTCAATTCACATGTACTTATACATAGACATCTAAATGCTATAATATTAGTAGTTAAATAAAGTACAAGACCAATCCAATTACCTATTCCTATATATTAAAACAAAAACAAAAAAACAAAAAATATTATAAAACATAAGTAAACTATATATTTCTATAGAAAATATTAATCAGAATAAAAATAAAATTATGATTTATTATTTTCATTTTATTTTAAAACACTAAAATAAAGATAATGAAAGTATATTATATAGCATTTGAAATGTAGTCCCTAATAATTTTCCAAAAACTTTTCAGTTAAAATCATATGAAAATAAACATTAAAACTATTCTCATATCATCCTAACCTAAAAATTTCTGAAAAATATTTAAAATTATTTAACTTACTTATCAATCCATGCTTTATTCATACATCCACTAATCCATGCTTTATTCATACATCCAGGAGCCATACTATTTCCTCTAACTTTACAATTTTTTTTTGTTATGTTTTGTCCAAATGGTATATTTATTTGAAAATAAAATTTATTTTTATAATTTCGAATTAAAATATCATATTTTTTATTAGTTCAACTGCATATAATTTGATTGAAATTATTTGATTGTGAATTATTTATCTAATTCTTAAAAATTAAATATCATTTGAAAAATAAAAAAATTATATCGGTTATTATGGACGCTCTGATATTCTATGCAGTGAAGGCTTTCACAATGGTGTAATGAGGATCAGAATTGCTTCAATGCAATTTAGGTAAAGATGTGCATATCATGTGAGATTGGTTGAGCTGGCACTATGCTACTCTTGAAACTCACTGAGACTGACCATGTCACGTCCTCAATGTCAGCTGAAATTTTAAATTAAAATAAAAATAAAAAATAAGTGTCGGCTTAAGTTTTAAATTTAAAAAAAAATAAAAATAAAAATCACATTGTGCTAGAACATATATCAATTTCTAATACAATTATGTATTATTTATATAATTTGAATGGACAATAAATTATATACGTGAATTTGAATGGGTCATAAATTTACCTTTAACAAAAAAAAATTACCACATTGAATTTCCAAATTAAGTAAAATTTTAAACATCTTTACTCTTTACTAAAGTCAATACCATTTTCTAAATCAAAAGAAAAGAGTTAATTCAACACAAACATTCAAAATCCAAAATCTTTTAATATTTCTTTTAATTAAATATTTGTAAAATGAATTTATACCTACTCCAGAGTTATGGTAAATTAAAAAAAAAAATATAAATTAGATGTATGGTAAATAAATAAAAATTCTTTTTATATTTATTCCATAAACCTTTTTATATTTAAAAAAACTTTAAAAATAGGTTTTATTTAGATGAAGCCTATGGGATGAATACCATGAGACAAATTAATATTGATACCATGGGCCAAATACCATGGGTAAATAAATAAATATAAAAGAGGCATAAAGAGGTAACGTATATAAATAACAATATATCAAATAGGATTATAAATAAAAATCTAATTATATAATAAGCCTATGGGCCAAAAACAAAAAAACAAAAAATCCCATTATTTAGATTTTATTAAATATTTTATTGATATTTGGAATTTTTTTATAACATAAATTATATTTAAAAAAAAATATTATGTGTCAATGTGTTTGAGAGTTAAAACCTCTCAATTCACATGTACTTATACATAGACATCTAAATGCTATAATATTAATAGTTAAATAAAGTACAAGACCAATCCAATTACCTATTCCTATATATTAAAACAAAAACAAAAAAAGCAAAAAATATTATAAAACATAAGTAAACTATATATTTCTATAGAAAATATTAATCAGAATAAAAATAAAATTTTGATTTATTATTTTCATTTTATTTTAAAACACTAAAATAAATATAATGAAAGTATATTATATAACATTTGAAATGTAGTCCCTAATAATTTTCCAAAAACTTTTCAGTTAAAATCATATGAAAATAAACATTGAAACTATTCTCATATCATCCTAACCTAACAATTTCTGAAAAATATTTAAAATTATTTAACTTACTTATCAATCCATGCTTTATTCATACATCCACTAGGAGCCATACTATTTCCCCTAACTCTACAATTTTTTTTTTGTTATGTTTTGTCCAAATGGTATATTTATTTGAAAATAAAATTTATTTTTATAATTTCGAATTAAAATATCATATTTTTGATTAGTTCAAGTGTGTATAATTTGACTGAAATTATTTGATTGTGAATTATTTATCTAATTCTTAAAAATTAAATATCATTTGAAAAATAAAAAAATTATATCGGTTATTATGGACGCTCTGATATTCTATGCAGTGAAGGCTTTCACAATGGTGTAATGAGGATCAGAATTGCTTCAATGCAATTTAGGTAAAGATGTGCATATCATGTGAGATTGGTTGAGCTGGCACTATGCTACTCCAGAAACTCACTGAGACTGACCATGTCACGTCCCTAATGTCGCGCCGAAATTTCAAATAAAAAAAAAAAAAAAATGTTGCCTAAGTTTTAAATTTAAAAAAAAATAAAAATAAAAATCGCATTGTGCTAGAACATATATCAATTTCTAATACAATTATGTATTATTTATATAATTTGAATGGATAGTAAATTATATACGTGAATTTGAATGGATCATAAATTTACCTTTAACAAAAAAAATTACCACATTGAATTTCCAAATTAAGTAAAATTTTAAACATCTTTACTCTTTACTAAAGTCAATACCATTTTCTAAATCAAAATAAAAGAGTTAATTCAACACAAACAATCAAAATCCAAAATCTTTTAATATTTCTTTTAATTAAATATTTGTAAAATGAATTTATACTTACTCCAGAGCTATGGTAAATAAATAAAAAAATATATAAACTAGATGTATGGTAAATAAATAAAAATTCTTTTTATATTTATTCCATAAACTTTTTTATATTTAAAAAAACTTTAAAAAGAGGTTTTATTTAGATGAAGCCTATGGGACGAATACCATGGGAAAAATTAATATTGATACCATGGGCCAAATACCATGGGTAAATAAATAAATATAAAAGAGGCATAAAGAGGTAACGTAAATAAATAACAATATATCAAATAGGATTATAAATAAAAATCTAATTATATAACAAGCCTATGGGCGAAAAACAAAAAAACAAAAAATCCCATTATTTAGACTTTATTAAATATTTTATTGATATTTGGAATTTTTTTATAACATAAATTATATTTAAAAAAAATATTATGTGTCAATGTCTTTGAGAGTTAAAACCTCTCAATTCACATGTACTTAGACATCTAAATGCTATAATATTAATAGTTAAATAAAGTACAAGACCAATCCAATTACCTATTCCTATATATTAAAACAAAAACACAAAAAACAAAAAATATTATAAAACATAAGTAAACTATATATTTCTATAGAAAATATTAATCAGAATAAAAATAAAATTATGATTTATTATTTTCATTTTATTTTAAAACACTAAAATAAAGATAATGAAAGTATATTATATAGCATTTGAAATGTAATCCCTAATAATTTTCCAAAAACTTTTCAGTTAAAATCATATGAAAATAAACATTGAAACTATTCTCATATCATTCTAACCTAAAAATTTCTGAAAAATATTTAAAATTATTTAACTTACTTATCAATCCATGCTTTATTCATACATCCACTAATCCATGCTTTATTCATACATCCACTAGGAGATATGTAGGAAATAAGAAATATAAAGAGTGAGAAGTGGAGAGAGAGAAGGAGTGACAAGGGAGAGACATAGAGAGAGCGTGTATGTTTGGGGCTGAGATAAAGAGACAAATAAGGAGAGATGGAGATAAGGGGGAGAAGGAGATATAAGGAGAGAGGGAGGGATATAGTGACATAGTTGGTGGGTGAAGAGAGAGAGAGAGGGAGAGTGTTGGACGGATAAATCGTTCTTGCGGACAAGACCGATCTCCCTAGTGTCAGAAGACAATCTAGCAACAAACGAACAACTAAGTTTGTCTTTCTCTAGATATATTTGTTTTACAAATAAATGTTATGAATGTGTCGATCCTACCTTAGATCCAAATGCTTATTTGTGGTCGCAGTGCTTCCGTTGCATCAATAATCCTTCATCGCAACAAGGGCCCTTTTGTCACAAGAAAGTATTATCTTTCATTGATCTGCAATCACAAACAAGAAAATATCAATAGCACCTGTATAACAAATAATCATAAAACATACCTATCATAGTGATCAAGGAATCTATGAAATAAATGATCAAACGACATCTTAAAACAATCGAATGACAATTTATTGAGAAAAACAGAACTTGATTGTATTAATCTTAAAATATAAAGAAGAACCTTACAACCTTTGCCTTGATGTTCGAAAGGCCTTCCCGGGGTCCGAAGCAGGAATCTCCTCTACTCTGATAAGTCTTGCACTCTTCCTCCAGAAGCATAAAGAGGTATGTGATCTTTCCTCTCAAAAGCTCAGCAGAAGGAAATCTAAATCTCAACAGCACTTCAACTCAAACACACATAAATATTGAACTCTAATTCTCCATCTCCAAAATCTCCATCAAAACTTTTTGAACTTCTTGACTTAACCCCAAAAGGCTACCCAATGCCTCCTTTTATAGAACAGATGAGGAGGTTAGGATTCCACCATTAAAGGGATAGAATCCTCCTTCAAAGGGATAGGCTCCTCACATCAAGGGATTAGTTCCTTAAGGTGTGGGATACATGCACCTTACCAAAGCGTACTCATCCCCAAAAAATCTCATCCAGAACCTTCTAGAATTGACCAAAAATCAACTTTTTCAGTTTAATTCCGCGCTTTTTTTAACTTTACAAGGGTACCGCAGGCATTACACTGGAAAAGTGCGTTCTAGACCGCAATTTCTCTTCACATTACCTGCGTACCCTAGCTAAAAACGCAGGTAGGCTTCATATGAACTGCGTACCCAAGGCTTTTTGAGCTTTTTAGGGTTTTTCCTCCATTTTCAGGGCATGGAATGAGGAACAAAGGTTGTAAGACTTGCAGAGGAGGTAAGTATGAGTGTCAATGAGCTCATACAGTCATCAGAATGTCAAGGTGACATTTTTTAGTGTAACAGAGAGAGAGATGGGAGAGAAAGGGAAAGAGAGGAAGGAAGAGAGAGGATGTGAGAGAGTGGAGAGAGGGAGGGAAAGAGAGATGGACTTGGAGGGGGAGGGGGAGAGAGGTAAGAAGAAAGAATAGAGAGAGAAAGGTGAAGAGAGAGAGAGTGAGTGAGTGATAAGGAATATGGAGAGAGAGGGAGAGAGGGGGAAGATAAAGATATAGATGGAAGGTGAAGAAAGGGAAGAAGAGAGAGATGGGGAGAGGAGGGGATTGAAAAAGAGATTGATATATATGGATTGCGAGAGTGTGTGTGTTTAGGGGGGTGAGATAGAGAGACATAAAAGAAGAGATGGAGGGGGACATAGATATGGATGGAGGGTGGAGAGAGGGAATAATGTTTCTCACACTAGATGGATTGATATAGGTGGAGATGGTGTTTTATAATCCTATTTTATTATTTGCACTATATGCATCGATTTTAGTGTAGAAAATTATTTCTAATGATATTTGATTACTTGCACTAGATGCATTGATTTCAGTGTAGGTGGTGATTTCTAATACAATTTGATTTCTTGCACTAAATTTGTTGATTTCAATTTAGATGTCGATTTATAATTATATTTGATTACTTGCACTAGATGAATTGGTTTCAATGTAGATGATTTCTAATCCTATTTGATTGTTTGCACTAAATGCATTGATTTCAGTGTAGATGGCGATTTCTAATCGTATTTTATTTATTTGAGTAAATGCATTGATTTCAATGTAGATGTTGGTTTCTAGAGAGAGAGAGAGAGAGTGTGATAAGGAAGATGGAGAGAGAGGGAGAGAGGACAAAATGAGGAAAGAGAGATATTAATGGGGGAGAGGGAGAGAAGGGGAAGATAGAGATATAGATGGAAGGTGAAGAGAGGGAAGAAGAGAGAGATGGGGAGAGGGGGTGATTGAAAAAGAGATTGAAATATATGGAGTACGAGAGCGCGTGTGTTTAGGGGGGGTGAGATAGAGAGACAAAAAAGAATAGATGGAGGGGGATATAGATATGGAGGGAGGGTGGAGAGAGGGAGGAATATTTCTTGCACTAGATGGATTGATATAAGTGGAGATGGTGATTTCTAATCCTATTTGATTATTTGCTCTAGATGCATCGATTTTAGTGTAGATATTTATTTCTAATGATATTTTATTACTTGCGCTAGATGCATTGATTTCAGTGTAGGTGGTGATTTCTAATACAATTTGATTGCTTGCACTAAATGTGTTGATTTCAATTTAGATGTCGATTTATAATTATATTTGATTACTTGCACTACATGACTTAATTTCAATGTAGATGATTTCTAATCCTATTTTATTGTTTGCACTAAATGCATTGATTTCAGTGTAGATGGCGATTTCTAATCCTATTTGATTTCTTTGAGTAAATGCATTGATTTCAGTGTAGATGTTGGTTCCTAGAGAGAGAGAGAGAGAGAGTGATAAGGAAGATGGAGAGAGAGAGACAGGACAAAAGGAGGAAAGAGAGATATTAGCGGAGGAGAGGGAGAGAAGGGGAAGAGAGGGAAGAAGAGAGAGATGGGGAGAGAGGGTGATCGACAAAGAGAATGATATATATGGAGTGCAAAATCATGTGTGTTTAGGGGGGTGAGATAGAGACAAAAAAAAGAGAGATGGATGGGGATATAGATATGGATGGAGGGTGGAGAGGGAAGAATATTTTTTGCACCAGATGGATTTATTTAAGTGGAGATGCTGATTTATAATCCTATTTGATTATTTGCACTAGATGCATCGATTTTAGTGTAGCTATTTATTTCTAATGATATATGATTACTTGCAGTAGATGCATTGATTTCATTGTAGGTGTTGATTCCTAATACTATTTGATTGCTTGCATTGGATGTGTTGATTTCAATTTAGACGTCGATTTATAATTATATTTGATTGCTTGCACTAGATGCATTGATTTCAATGTAGATTATTCCTAATACTATTTGATTGTTTGCGCTAAATGCATTGATTTCAGTGTAGATGGCGATTTCTAATCCTATTTGATTGCTTTGAGTAAATGCATTGATTTCATTGTAGATGTTGGTTTCTAATCTTATTTGATTGATTGTATTAGGTGCATTGATTTCAATGCAGAAGTTATTTTCTAATCTTATTTGATTGCTTGCATTAAACGCATTGATTTCAATGTATATGTTGATTTATGATTTGATGTAATTGGATATATGACGGTACATTAATTTTAAAGTGATTGGATTAACAATATGCATTGATTTTAGTGTAAGCACAAAAAGTTATTAACAATGTAGATTGATTTTTGTGTTATAGTAATTTAAGCTATTAATATTGGAGAGCAAGAGAGACAAGGTATCATGTTTAATACAATAGATCGAGCTAAATATTTAAATGGTTTACGATTTAAATTTTCTTTTTCATATAATCAATATGAAAATATAACAAAACTAACAAGGGAGGAAATAAGAATAATAGAAGAAAATAGTTTGAGATTGATTGTAACATGAGTACGTTCTTATTATTTACATTTTCTATCTTTCAACACTATTATTGTCACTTTGCATTTAAAAAAAAATATTTCATCATTTTTCATCATTATAGTTATTAACAATAATTATCATCTCAACGAACCGAGGTAACTAAGAAAATTTAAAATTAAAATGACCAAGTCAATCTCAGAAATATTTAGCATATTTAAAATGATTATATTAATATTTGATATATTTACATATTACTGATAAAATTAATCATATCTTTGATAGATTTTCCTTGGCAGCACACGACTGAAACCAACCTAGATCTATCTTACATCTCAAAAATATACAAATTTTTTAATAATCTAAAAAATGTGACGTTGATGCCTCCGACTCGAACCAGCCTAGATCCATCTAACTCTGGATCTATCATACACCGAGAGGGATCAAATCTCTCGAGGTGCAAACCTTTCCTCAAGTTTTGCACTCAAAAAATAGGTTTGCACCTCAAGAGATTTGATCCCTCTCGGCGCATGATAGATCCAGAGTTAGATGGATCTAGGCTGGTTTAATCATCCCATTGACAAAAAGTGTGATGTTATGCAATCAACTGTAGTGTTAAGATAGGAGTTGTCTACCCAGGAAATGAAATAGTGCGGAGGGCAGTTTTTTGTCGGAACCCGGGCAACTAAAATTCAAGAAATTAGATTGGAGTGTTTGGAATCCATTTTTGATAGTGGAAATGGATTCAGCACTATCAAAAACCCCTAGGGCACTCAAAATACTAAAGTTCTACAACTGTAAACATGATTCTGATAAAATCTTTGCTGGATTTTTTCAAAATCTTTGCCGGATTCTGAGCCAAAACGTTGCCTGTGAAGACTACGACATAGTTTTGTGATTTCCCATGCTATTTTTATCATTTTATAGTAGTTATATGATTTCCCTTTGTTCTTTTTTACCTTTTTCCCAAATTTGGTGTGTTTTTTTAACAATTATTTGTTTACCATGTTATTTTTCAAAAAAAATATTTTTTTGGTATGAGATGTTTTTGGAGGTTTTTTTAAGTTATAGTTTAATTTAAAAGATTTGTCAAATCACAAACTTGAATTGTGAACTCTCTACCATTTAAATGTATGGGTTTTTCAGTGTTTTGAATCCATACATGTTGTAAACAACACAAATCAAGATGTGACCAAAATAAAAATCCCTCCAATTACAATTATCAACTCCAAAATATCTAATAATTACACCATGCTCTTTTTTTTTTCTTTTGATTTTCCCTGAAATTTGGGTGAATTTTTAGAATCATAATTTCTAGAGTTTATGAGTTAAGAATTAAAATTTGGCCTGGATTTTAGAGTTTTTAAAGATGTTGGGATTTTTACGAATCATAATTTTGATTTTTCAAGGTATTGAGATTTTTAAGAATCATAATTTTGCATTATATGTTATGATAGTGATGTGATTTTCTCTTATTATTTTTACATCTTTTTGACAATTGTTTTTTCATATTTTTTTTATTATTATTATTTTTTTTAATTTAATAAAGATTTTTTTAGAATTGTAATTTCTAAAATTCTAATCTTGCAAAAAAAATTGAAAATATTAAAATTTTTTAAATCATAATTTTCGAATATGTAAAGTTCAAAATATTTCAAAAAAAAAATGAAAATATTAAATTATTTTAAAACACATTTAAACTTCTAAAATTTAAAATATTGTTAAAAATTTATATTACCTTAAAAAAAAAAACTTATTAAATTATTTTAACACACATTTAAACTACTAAAATTTAAAATATTGTTAAAAATTTATATTACCTGAAATCTAATTAAAAAAAAAAAACATCAAATAATTATATAATGTTATAATACTATTTTATGTATATAAATAATTCAAAAGTGATTTTATATTAGTTATCTTTTTCCCCTTCTCATTCAAAGTTCTCTCTTATATACTTTACATTCATTACCTGATATATTATAAGATATTTTTACGAAGGCATTCTAAAACACCTTGAATTGACTTCAAAAATACATTAAGAATTAATGTGCTTTCCATTGGACAAAACATACCATCTTCACTACAATAAAATATTCACCCAAAACCCCTCTACAATATTTCTTACTATATAAAAATGTATAATAATAAAATACTCAAGCATCATTGAAAATATATATATTATATTCAAATAGAAAATACAAATTAATGATATATGACATTGAAAACATTATTGCAATATTTTATGTGTGGACATAGAAGGGTCAAAAACCCTGAATAAAAATTATGTGACTAAACAACAACTATGTTTCTCGCTCTAAACAACGCGTCCATGAGTTGTCAATGTTTTGTTAGACTAAACCACTGTCCATGAATGTTATGACAATTTATTCAAATAAAGAGCGAAAGGCAATCTCCATAAAGGTGATTTGTCATTAAATTGGAAGCCAATAATATTGGAGATATGCTAATTATTACGTTGGAGAATATTGCACTCCTTCAATAACTTTAGTAACTCGAAAGTGGCTTGGCATTATAAAACTAAGGCCCATGCGTAACCCAAGATGTAATAAATTAAAGCTTATGTACCTTGAATAATAAAATATATTTGATCATCTGTAACTTATTTTTATAAGATTAAACCTTTTATAAATTTAAATTATTTTGGAATTTGGTTATAATTTTTTAATAAATTTATTTATTTGATATAAAATAAAGATAATATTTTTTTATTGAAATTTCAATTAGTATAAATTTATTTCATTTTTTTTCAACGATGGGGTGTTGGATGGAATGAGCGCAATCCCCAAAGGAATGTGTGGGATCTAATGTTGGGCGTGTGGAAGCAGATGCAAGGACCTGCCCCCTTGTCCTCTCTAAGCATCTTGATTACAAGGAAGTTAAATGAACCTTGTGTGAAACATTCGTTCACATGGATTGTTGCAGGTGGTGGTGTCAGTGGAGAGTTAATGGACAGAGGTGTGGCCCGTTATTATCCGGGCGATGCCTAGCTATGGTGGGCAATTTGCATTGAAGGTTATGGAGACTAGTTTCACCAAGGCATTTGGTATGTGAATTTCGAGCGGGTGAACGGTTGTCTCTATGGTCCTCTGGTGTGGGAGAGGTGTCATATGAGCCACCGAAGTTCCTTCTTGCGCTCAAGGGGGTCTATCTTTGTAAATTGTTGGGTTGGTCTACGAGTTAAATTCGTGAGTCGGAGGTGTTAACGAGGTAATCTGGTTATCTTGGAGTAGTGTTGGTTCAGTAGGGGTCGAGGGACCCTTCTGCTATATAATTAGGGCTTGGTGGTTTTCCTATGGAATTGGAGGGATAAGGTCTTCGTCGCCCCCACTAGTGCTTTCACCGGGGCAATTCGGACTTGGTGGTGGTTGTGGGGCGGGTACTTGTTCTGCGGGTACATTGTTTTCTGGGCAGTTGTTTGGTTGGCGGGTCACCTTCTCAGGGTGGGTGTTGGCAAGTTGTTTATGGATGTGGTGAGGCTGAGTTCCCTGACGACCATCTTGGAGAGATTGGAGGTGGTCTTATTGGTTGAGAAGGTGAAATTTCCTTTGGTTCTCTTATTCTGTGGTTTCAGGTGCTTCAGTATGCGCCTTACTCCTCGCATGTCTCATGCATCGTCTTGCATGAAGCCCAATTCGGGCAGTCCCAAGGGTGGTGAGAGCCTCTCCCAGCAAGAACTTGCTTCCATCCCCAATCGTGTAGGGCACGATGGCTCTAGATGGGGTCGTGTGTGCTCAGTTGCTTCAACGGGTCGTGGAGGTGGAAGATTAGGAGGCAATAAGCGTGGCTGCTTGGAGGTAAGGGGTGGTAGTGCCCAAGGAAGTTTGATCGGCGGTCGAGGAGGTCGTTCTTAGCAAGGTCCGTGTCGAGGTGGGTCGGCTAGTCTCGAAGGAAGGAGGAGCCAGGGGGTGGTGCTTCGTGTAGGATGTGGGTAGCAGTAGGAGCGTTGTCAAGACCTCCTTCAGGAAATTCTAGATCGAATGGAAATAATAGAGCGAGTGTGGCAGGAGGAACACGTGGAGCTAATTGCAACCTTGGAAAAGGTGCACTATTTCCAGTGCCATACTTAAGAACGTATGGTGGTCGTCTGGTGAGGCTAGAATCTGCTAGCTAAGAAAGTTGAAAAGCTAGAGACCTAGATGGCCCATTTCGAAGAGCACATTCAATGCTCTTTTCGCCCTCCTCCGCCTCTAGGAATAGCCCCGGACAACACAACCTCCATCACTTCTAACCACTGATATGATTACAGGCGTTTTATGTATCTTGTGTGTTTACTGGTGCCACTGGCCCTTCAAGTTATGGACTCTGTCACTTACTGTTTTTATGTTTTACTATCACTTATTGTCAGCGATAGTCAACAAACCTGGTTGGGGTGAGACTACATGTGTTTTACCTTTTGATGTACTCTTTTTGGAAGTATGAATAGAAGCTAGATTTACAAAAAAAAATCATTTTAATTTTGGATTTATTATCATGAAAGATTAATCTCTTGAGATGTAATTTTTTTTAAATGTAAAACTTACACGTCAATAAATTTAATTCATTTATATTGATTATTTTTAATATTATTTTATTACATATAAACTCAACATCTAGATAGAAATAAATAAAATATTATTCTTAATTTTATTAAAACCCTCCTAAGACATATATCTTCATCCATGTCCATAACATTTTTCTTTAATTTTATTTTAATTTAAATTTTTAATGCAATATGCATAACTTTTAAATTTGATTTTTTATTGTGATATGTATAGTCTAAGATTTTATATATATAGATATTATTGTAACTAGTAGGTTTTATTAATTAAATTTAAATACAGAAATTCTAAAATATCATAGTTACGAATATGAATTTTATATATGTGTGTGTAGAAGTTTGTATCAAATAAATTGTATGTAATTTTATTAATAAAAACAAAGTTGCAATAGAATCAATTAAATTCAACACAATTGTTATTTTTATTATCACTTTTCATCATTTTTTCAATTGAGTTGTTTTTTATTTTATTATTATTATTATTAACACAGTTTATCTAACACTTTATTATGACATCTCTTCCATAATGGAGCGGACATTAAATTTGTTTCAATTTAAATTATATCTAACTCATTAATCTAACACTCCACTACAACATTTGCCTAGTACTTAGTTGTAGAGCACCTATCAACTCAATTATGTTGTATTAATATTTAATAAAATAATATTATAAATTTAAAATATTTTTAAAGTAAATGGTGTATGTATGTGTTAAACCATTGAAATTGGTAACCTATTAGAGTGAGTGAATCAAGTTCGCCCCATGAAGTGTAGACCAGTTGGTTTGCATGGGGTTTAATCTTTGGCGGGTCTCAAGTTCAAACCTCGTGGGGAGCAGTTGAGGATGCAAGCCACTTTGGGGGAATTAAAACTATTCTGAAGGGCATTCAAATTTGATCGAGCTCCGCACAATTCTGGTGATAAGCATCCCATTGTGGTTTGATTGTTCTTCTTCCATCCAATAAGTAGGTTGGCCCTTGCCTAGGCTCTGCCTAGTCATATAAAATAAGATTAAAAAATCAAGAGTATATCCAACAACTTGCAAGCTAGATATACTAATAACTTAGGCATCCCAAAAAAATTCAAAGTGAGCCTCTATCCCATGTTATGTCTATCCTTATGGCCTTATCACAATAGGCTAACGTGTCACCTATGGGAATTGAACCCATGTGGGAAGATGAACAAAAATTTAATAAAACATTTAAACTAAGGGGAAGTCTAACTATTTTATTTTTTTGTCTTTTTTTATCATAATAGGCCAACATGTCACTTATGGGAATTGAACCCGTGTGGGAAGATGATTAAATAGTCCACCCACGTTATAAACCCTAGGAAAAATAATAAAACATTTATACTAAGGGGAGATCTAACTATTTTATCTTTTTGTCTTCTTCTTTTTTTTGTTAAAATTAGAAGACAATTTTTTGGTGAAATTGTTATTTTATTATTTAAAATGTAGTTTTCAATGTATAAACAAATTTAAAGTTTAAAAAAATCCAAAACTATATATGTGTGTGAATTCAAAATTATCATTTCAACAATTTTAATAAATTTTCCAACACAAAAAAATTAAACTAAGAAAAATTAAATATATTTAAAAGAAAAAAAAGAAAAGAAAAAACAATGTATTGTATTTATGTAAAATAAAATTCCTAATTATTTTTAAAACTGTGAAATTTGTTGTCAAAACAATAGTGGAGACAACTATCACTAGTTGTTATCACCAAGCTGACTCATCATTGTTATTGTTACTCAAAGAAAATCACACCACCTGAAATTATCTGATGGTGATGTGTAAAGAGATAGGGCAGGCTAGCACTTTTATCAAATACTTTTGGATCTTGAATCATTAACATATTGCCTTACATATGAGAAAAACATACTCTTAACCAAATAAAAATAAAAAAACAATGAATTTTAGATCATTAACATGTTACCTTACCTATGAGGAAAACCAAATCTTAACCAAATAAAAACAAAAAACAATTTTAATATATATATATATATATATATATATATATATATATATATATATATATATATATATTCCTTAATTGGAGTGCATCGCATTTATGAAGGCATCTTCGTTCATTGGGGTGGCCTTTTACCTCTTCGTTTTTGTTTTCATGAGGATTCGCGATCTCTCACTTGAGATTAGTTTGTAATTTTAATCTCGTTAAATTAAGAGTTACCCTTGCACCCTATGAGTCATACCATTCACATGGGAAAAAGGAAATTTGGTTATCAAAGGATACCTCATCTAATAACGGATTGTGAACGGGTGATGAAGAGGGGTTTTTTATAATATTTATATATATATTAAAATAAAAATTAGTAAAAAATATATAGAGAAAGTATGTAGTGATATATAATTTTAATAATAATTAAGAAAAAGTGTATGGTTTAGGTTCGTTTTAAATAAAAATAATAAAGGCTTTTTTTTATGGAGTAAATATTTTGATGTATATATTAAGTTATGGAGTTTTTGGTTGGTTTGTTATTAAGAAAATCATATCAAATTTTTTAAAAGAGTAGAGGACATATTTCTGCTTGTTGATATAAAAACTAAAAATTAGGTCACATAGGCTAGTTATAAACTAAGAGATACAAACAAAGAGCATGAATGAATAAGATAGAAAGACATCGGTGAAGGATATTTTTTTTGCTTAGCTATGGTCCAACATTCTTGCTTAAGGGGGGAGTCTTCAAAGGATTTCCATGAGAAGGAGATCTTTGAAGTTGACAAGACGCATCCCTGATTAGCTAATTTATTTGCAATTTGTTTCCATTTCTTCTGAAGTGAGTAGGGATGATCACTGGAATGGGAGTGATGCTACTCGTATGAATAGGCTTTCAAGTCTCCAACTACGAGATATTTTGTTAATCTAGGTCCCATGCAGGATCTTGTGGATCATGTTTATAACAAATTGAGAATATCCCTCCACCATGAGTTTCATGTAACCCTGAGTCTAAGCAATTAATAGTCCATCTTTGTAACCACCTCCCTTCCACTCCCTTAAATATTCTTGGGTTGAGGAAGGTGTTACTTGTCATTATCTAGATCCCCAAGGTCCAACAAAAATCCTCATTTTTGAAAGTATGTAGAATCAGCTTTTGTTATCACCGTTGCATTTAGCTCGTCCAGAGCTCTCCCACAATATTGATTTCACCTTAATCCAATCTCCAGATCAAAAGTTACACTCGATTAAATTTTCGGCCTATCAAAAGAATTCATGCCATCATATTGACCACATGGCACCCATGTCTCCTCCATGCACCTTGATAGGTCATCTTGGTGGGTTATGTCTTCAAGACCATGTCATGCTACTGCAGGTTATCACCACATTTGTCGTTTGTCATCAAACAAGAAGGGGGCGATGGGCAGGAGCGGTTGTAAGGTTCCATGATGGAACCATGGCTCAGGTCAACTGATCTCTACTGACGCATTCACATGTGTTCTATTATCCAACGATCTTAGTGGGGAGTGATGAGTAGTGGGAAATGTTCCAGCGCTCTAAATTCTTCCCGGACCCCACCCGTATACTTTTCGCTCACTGCCAATCAGCATTGGCCAAGTGTGTCAGCCCTTGCTTGTCCCTCAAACTTAATTACTACAACTAATGGGTGATGGTCGGTGTTTTCTCACGCAGCATAGTTTCCCTGAGGCATAGTTCCACTGAAAGGAAGTTAAGAGCTCCCATTGCTTGTTTATCCCAACGACGTAAGCATATATGAAGTAACATAACCTCAACTAGGTTTATAAATCATAAAGATGTCTGCTTTGTGCCCAATCTCCTATGGTTTTAAGGTGACATATGGCCCAAGGTCTGATACCTAAATCCTCAGTTTTGACAGGATAACCAACATAGGGACTAGTTAAGCTAGGTATACCCATGAGTCTGGAAACCAACTAATTGAACATAAAGACATAAGTTCCCATTCACCATGCATGTGATAATGAATAGCATATTCCAAGAATACTTTAAAATTCATGAGCATACATGACAACGTTCAAATCATGAACATAACAGTGAACCTCACAACTTAAACATTCATTTACATTTACAAACACATAACTATAAGATCTTGCACCATTCACAACATAACAATATTTATCACAACCATAAGACAATATACATAAGAAATTTACACTTATCTGTGTGTTTAAAGACTACTAGAAACTAAAGGAGAGACTTCAACTCTCCATCAAACCATAGGTGAGCCAGGTTGCAATCATTATTGCAATTGACCACCCATGAGCTAGAATCCAAAATCTGAGGGGATATGTGTCTAGGGAAATTCACACCTAAGGCTTAGCCAAATAACCAAGAAGAGTCCATTGTCTAGGTGCTTTTTCAACCACAATCTGACAGTAAGCACCAGAATGACTCAATTTCTCTCTCAGTTAAAACACAAGGCTTCACCCAAAATCAAATGGGTTATATCTCAGTTCTAGGAGGTGAAATTAACTACTTTTGGTGGTTTATTAACTTCCTATTCATGGTAAGCACCACAAGGGGGTCCATATTCCACTGTCCAGGTGGTTTATCAGCCTCATGACAAGCACCATAGTGACTCATATTTCCTTGTCTCAGTGGTCTATCAACTAGGAAACAAACACTAGGTGGTTTATCAACCTCATGGAAAGCACTACAATGATCCAATTCATCCACTAATTTCCCAATGATATTCTAGGATTAAACACCTGGTCTAGTGGCCTTCATGCAGGAGATGTAGGGAATTTCATCCCCAACTTCTAAACATTGGCTCTAATATAATCTATTTTTGTTTAGTCATTTCTTTAGTGCATGCAATTCCTTTCTTTTCTTTGCAAGGTTACATCTTCTCTTTCCATGCATTCACCACTATCTTGCTTTTGTGCTTTACTGCATTATTGGGCAATGTAGCCTAACTCTCAAATTGAAAAAGACTCCACCAACCAACAATATGTCTATTCACTCATCCCTCTAGTATTTTTGGTCTGTAACCTCTCTTTCTTTTCCACCTTCCATAAGGAGAGGGGCAGTTTGGCATCGTCCTTCATTCAGGCTACCCACTCCACAACTTCATTTCTTATTGGCGCATGGAAATCTATGGTTAGGCGATAGTTAGGATATTTATAAAAGGTTTCTATGGGCTTACTCATGACATGCCATAGGAAACTAACCAAGCACACAGCAATACCACAATAGGCACACAACTGCCTTCCCTAGGCCTTCCACAGCTTTGGATCTATGTGTCCCTTCATCCAATCATTAATTTATTTTTCACATTTCATATTGCATAATTCACACAGTTGTATTTACATACATGGAGTGCTATGAAAATGGGTTGTTACCGACCTCGCCCCCTTAAAGAAACACCATCCTTGGTGTTCTATAAACATAACAAAAAATTTAACCATTGAGCTTTATATTTACAACTCTTACATGTATTTGCACGGTAAACAAAAATGGGTAAGATACCCTCATTTGATGTGCCATTTCCAAGTTTCATTATCTATTAGAAAGGGCTTCCATTGCACCTTTACTTGCCATATTACTCGATTTTGGAGCATGGTCTACCTTCGGTCCAAGATGCACATTAGTTTTGGGTGGAACTCTCCCTAATCTTACACCTATATCACAAACAAATCAACAACATGATTAGTATCACATACATATTTCTTAAGAACAGAGATATGAAAAACATCATGTGCCTTCACTATGGGTGGTAAAGCCGATAGATAAATCATTTGCTCTAATCTTTCCAAAATATGGAAGGGTCCACAAAATCTGGGTGCCAATTTAACACATTTCCCCACTTTTAGTGAGCTCTGCCTTGGTTTGATGCAAAGATACACATGCTCTCCCACTTGAAATTCCTTGTGCATTATTTGTTGATCTACATAACTTTTTTGCATATCCTACGTTGCCTTCAATTTCTTCTTGATATGGAGCACTTCCTGCTCCATTTCATTCAACATGTATGGCCTAAGGACCACCCTGTTCACTGGTTCATCCCCACTAATAGGAGTGTTGCATTTTATGCCATACAAAGCCTTGAAAGGGCTCATCTTCAACAACTCTTGGTACCCATTGTTGTAGGTAAATTCAAGTAATGGCAGGAATTACTCCCAGTTATTTGTTCGATGCATAACATACATCCTCAACATGTCCTCTAAAATTATGTTCACTCTCTCAGTTTGTCCATATGTCTAAGGATGATACAATGTACTAAACGCTAGTTGGGTTCCAAAACCAAGAAGTATTGCCTTCCAAAAATTGTAGGTGTACTTGGCATCACAATTTGAAGTTATCTTCTTAAGTATGCCATGTAATATGAATATTTCCTTCATGAAAATATAAGCTATGTCAATTGCCTGGTGTGTGGACTTGACAACTATGAAATGAGTTGCTTTAGTCAATTTATCTTCTACCACCATGTTGTCACCATGTTTCTTGGATGTTCTTGGCAATCCTATGATGAAGTCCATAGATATGGAATTCCAGTTCCACTTAGGAATGGGGATTGGTTGTAGCAATCCCGTGGGATATCATCATTCTGTTTTGACATGTTGACGTTCCAAGAATCGAGAAATGTATTCAACAACTTCCCTTTTCATACTTGACCAATAATATATTTTCTTCATGTCATTATCATTTTCTAATAACCAAGATGACCTGAATAAGGTCTTTTGTGAAACTCATCCAAGATGAGCTTCTTCAAGTGGACCATACAAGGCATATACCACATGTCCTTGAACTTCAACATTCCATCATTTGTGAGTGTGTAGTACTTATTCAATGGCCCTTCCGGATCCCACTATAAGAAATATTTCACATGCTAAAAATGCTTATCTTGTACCATTGTGTCCTTGATATTTTTTTTGATATTAAATTTTCAAGTGCTTATAGCTACCATGTGATCCATTTGTAGACTTATACTTAGTGCATCTATTACTTTGTTTTTCTTACCTTTAATGTGCTTCATCTCAGATTCGAACTCACTTATCAAAATCAACAATCTAGCTTGTCTAGAATTTAACTTGGGCTGGTCAAATAAGTATCTCAGCCCTCCATTGTCTGGCATCAACACAAACTTCCTCCCAATCAAGTAGTGCCTCCACATTTTCATTGTGTGCACTGTCACTACAAGCTCCAAGTCATGAGTGACATAGTCCTTCTTAGGTTTGTTTTCGCTTAAATTGTACACATGAATGAAAAAATGCTCAGGGTAGGGGTTATCACTCTGATCACAATCCTCTTCATTTAACTTGTCTCCCTACAACAGGCTAAGGGGGGTAGTCCCTATGGATGAAACAATGATTTCGAGAGACACAACTAAATGGCCTAAAAACTTGGCTGAAAATGATTGGCAAGTTAATATTATTTAGCACAATTTGATTAGATATAGGAATTCCTTAAGTATAGGAGTCAAATTACTTGCACAGTGTAGATTAATTTCCAAGTTACCGGATGAACAATTGCTGCTAGGATGGGAACTATCCTATATGAGATGCGACACCTAGAACTAAGTGAAATGCAAACTCTTGTTTAATTTAATATTTAAATTCCTATTCTAAGTGAATCTTTTCTCTCGATTATTTTGTAGCTAGTCTCAAATGTAGGTTGTGGAGAGAAACCTAGAGGAATAAAGTTGTGGCTTTATTAACGATAGGTCCCCTGGAGTTCTAACCACTCAAATGCCTCTGGCAGTGCAGGGACTATGGCCCTAAAAACTGCAAGGTCACCGTGTTAACCACAAGTGAGGGTCTAAACTTCGCAAGCTGGGTGAGAAATGTGATCATATCTTTCTATCAACCAAGCAGGTAAATTAACTAATGCAAAAATAATCCTAGGATGCAGTGCAAGTTATGAGTGATTCCTTAAATGAGATTATTAAATGGATTCTTAACTACTTCACGTTAAATGATTTAGATGCTTATGATATAAAGTACTTATAGATCAATATTAGGAAAAATCTCAATTAAACAATGTGCTAATGAAACAAGATCTCTAGAGTACCCAATATAAATCACTTTGAGATATATCCAATGATTAGCAATCTCAAAAAATGATAAGTTCTCTAAATAAACAACCAATGAGAAGCAAGGAGCACAAAATTAATGAATCTCTTACAATTGATATAAGAATTAGGAACCAAAGGACATAATGCCAATGAAATAAGATTAGTAATAAGATTACTCGAAGAAGACGATATCACAAGATTATTTTTAGATCACAATGTTCTTAAACCATGAAACAAGATAATGCTCTTATCCAATTAGAAACCAATTCTTTATGTCACTTATCAATTAGAAGCAATAGGTTAAAAAATTATTCTAATCACTTTACAAGAGCATTAGCAAACAAGTGACATCAAAATCATTAGAAATTTCATAATAAGCTAATACAATGCCAATGCTAAGCTAATTAGAAGACAATCTTCATTGAGGTGAGATTATTAATAGTGACTTAGTTAAATGCACTAATGCAAATGCCAAAAATTAAAAAGAGTGAAATGGTGCAAGGTGAACAATGATATTTTATGTTTATCAATCATCCTAATACAATACACTGAATAATTATAAGAGCAATCCACTTAACATTTGCAAATGAAGAGAAAATGCAAGATATGAATACCATAAGCTATGAACATGAGTTTTTATGACCTTTTAGCACTTATTAAGGTAATTATTTATTGTTGTATCATGTATATTAGACTCAGAAAATTATATATCAGACCTCCAAAACACTATAGCAATCAATAACACAAAAGCACAATCATCGATTTATCAATTTAGATTAAATGTGCAATGATTAGAGGCTTATGCCAAAGTGTTTTAGAGGTTATTTAGAGTGTTTATATCAGATATATGTCAAGATAAATATGATGCTTTAGACCCGATTGCAAGAACTATGAGGAGGAAGAGGGTAGAAGAGTTAGACCCTTAGGCCTATAGGTCTAATTTGATGACTAGTTGATTTTCCAATAGACTAAAACCTCATCAAACACCTGCAAGACAATTTGCTAGCTTGAAATAGGATAGATCAACTCTATTGTGACTAAAATTAGGGTTTTAATGGCTAAATGAGGCCCCAAGCCCTCAAATCCTTGATGGCAAGTCTGAAAAACCAAGTGTTAGCTCAAAGATTCAATGATTCAATGGCAGAGTAATTATAGAAATGATTTCAAACCCTTGTCAAAATTACTATAATCATGCAACCACAAGGATTAGTGTCAAATTAGATGTCACAACCCCACAAATATGCCAAAAATGCCTAAGAAATGAGATAAAAATTCCAAATAGGGGTAGTGGCTAAGGGAAAGCCCCCTCTAGGGTTCGCGACTAGGAGGGATAACCCTCCTAAGGGTTGTGGTTGCCCTAAAAGAGGTCGTCAATGCTTGTGGTAAGCCAAGGGAAGGCCCTAAGGGCATGCAGCTAAGGAAAAGAGGCCATAGAGGGCTTGTGACTAAGCCTTAGAGGTTTCCGGTAGGGTAGGAGGGGTCGCACAAGGGCTATGGATAGCCTCTAATATGCTAAAAATGCACCTGAACCCCTAGAAACGAGAGAAAAATGCCCAAAAAAATGATGACACCCTCCTTCAAGGGTTACATCCTCTGGACCTTGAGTTGTTGGGAGCTGGAAAGGCTAAATCTTACCCTCAAGGGCCTAGATCAACCTTCTGCTCTTGGATGAATAGACAAGAAATTAATTACTACTTCAAACCCTTGAGCTATCACTTGCACAAATGAAAAAATGGAGAACCCAAATACCCATTATATACAAAAATATAAAACCCCAAACCCCAAATACTATACAAAATTTAAAGTGGGTTAGGATTAAAATACAAGGGTTAGAAAAAAATATTTACAAATATTTACAATATTTACGAAATAATTTTTTCCCTTATTAACATGTAAATTTCGTTATAGAACAAGAGAAAGAGATTAATTTTTTTTTATAGATTTTAAAATGAATGATGTATGTAAATAAATCACCAGCCAAAACCCTTATGCAAAGTACCCTGCAAAATGAAAGCTCAAAATCCAAACATGGTCGATTCTTCCCCACAGTCTGTGAACTTGGAGATCGAGGGTTAGCATACCTATAGATGTTTATTCAAAATTAAAAGATGAATTCTTAGATCATAAGAGATTTAGATCTATAGATATAAATCCAACACCTAGGGCAAGATATTTGTACAAATATATGTTCTTTCATGTAGCAAATGAAATAACAATTTTATGAAGCGCATACAATATAGAGCATTAAAAATTACTAGCACGTACCAAAAATCAACAGATAGAATAATACCATGAATTTGAAACCCCAATGTCGTTCTATTATGGGAAGTAGAGAAATTCTCAATACATGCGTTGTAGATTACATCATCCAAAGATGAAATGAGGAGCTTGATAGCTTCCTTATATAGAAAATGAGAGAATAGAACCCCTCCAAGTGGAAATAATGGCTAGTTGGCTTGATCCTCACCAAAATAATCTCATCCGTTAATAGTCCTTCGAAAATAAATTGGTCTCCACCATTGATTTTTTATTTTTGAGGAAAAAAACGAATTTCTCTTAAAGCCCCTTTTTTATTGATCCAAAAAATAATATTTTGGACTAATATCCCCAAAAATATCACTTTGACTAAACCAACAAGGTCCAAGGGGTCAAATATTCTTTAAAAGACCATTTTCCTATTGGTGGAGGACCTCCAAAAATTAATTCTTTGACCTAAGAATTTTTTATTATTTTCCACTTGGAGAGAATTTAATTTCTCTCGAATTATTTTTTGACTCAAAATTAATTAACTTTCTGGCTTAGGATTTTTATTTTA
Source organism: Pinus albicaulis (assembly GCA_034641835.2). Taxonomy (NCBI): domain Eukaryota; kingdom Viridiplantae; phylum Streptophyta; class Pinopsida; order Pinales; family Pinaceae; genus Pinus; species Pinus albicaulis. The sequence goes on along the minus strand of JAXQQM020077949.1, from coordinate 90,773 downwards.
ATTTTGCTAGAAAAATAATTAAATGACTAGAGGGGATTAATGATTTTTTCCACCCTCAAATATTTTAGCTATGGTGTCTAACTATGAGTAACCATGCCCTAAAATATTTTTACTTCAAGATATTACAAATTAATTCAACCATTAGAAGGGGAAATACACATTTAGACATAGACCCTCAACAGACTACCCAATTATGTGACACAATATCATCTAGTATGAAACCAAGTGTGTCTATAATAAAATAATTTAGCCATGGTGTCTAACTATGAGTAACCATGAACTAAAATATTCCTAAATACACTTTTACATAGACTCGATAAACACTAGGACTCACCTAAGACCTTGTCAACGAATTCCACCCTAGTTATGGGGTTATAATTGGGAGAAAAAGTTTGTCAATTATCCGTGTTTACAAACACACATAATTTAGGGAGGTTAAAAGACTCCCTAGGATGAAACCCTTTAACAAAAATCATATGCTTACCTAGGTGTTATTGCATGGCTCAATGGTCATACTAGCATCATTTACAATAAGCTTGCAGAAATTGTGTTTACAATGATAAAACTGGAAGTTGAATGATGATAATGATCCTTGAAAAAAATTGTCTACTGCTAATCTAGGGGATAAAAAGTATAATAAAAAAATAAAGTGCTCAAAATATCCTGAAACCGACGCCAAATCGTAGATCTCGTCGTTCGGATTCCAACGACGCTCGAATCACCTCAATCTGACATCGTATGAGGAAATTATCACGTTCTGGAGTTTTTTGCAAACAATAAAATATACAACTTGCAGGGTTGACTATGTAGTGTACAGATGCCACATGGTAGTCTGCACGCTGACGTGTTGTTCATTTCAATAGGAAGAACGATCAGTACGAGACCAATGAGGAACTGATATGTGTCTCAGTCATACGTGGAAAATTGGCACATCATTATAGGTTGAAGGCTTATGGGATGGGTCAATCATAGAGTGACTCATGGCCCAATCCTAGGGCACCACATGGCACTCTAGATGGCACAAAAATTTGGTTCAATGGACCAGAAAACCTCCACAAGATTCAAACTACTGACCTATAGTTTAGCAACGGACCATTCTACCATCACGCCATGGTGTTTCTTATTATGTATATCTGGTAGGATTTTATTTATTGACATAGCGTTCGACGATTGGGGGGAGGGCCAAGTTGGAAGACGTGCCCAACTGGCCTAGCCCCAGGTTTTATGACCACTCTATAACCGATGGTGAGTGTTGGGAAGGGTGGTGCATGTGACACCCTTCCCACACCCCAGCCCACGGTTTTTATGTTTAACGAAGGTGACCACAGGCAGGGGCATAGGAGAAGGGTGCTACAGTTGAGCGTTGAACCACAGTTATGTGGGGAGTTGTGACCACCGGCAGGTAAGTAGGGGTTGCGGTGGCATGACCGAGAGCGCGAGGTTGGTAGGGCTTTAAGGCCCACATATTAAAAACATTATTTAATGGTTCGAAAAAATACACCAAATGTGGCAGAATTTGTGGATCGAACCTGAGCCCTACAAGTTACCAAATATATGCCTTACTAGTACACCAAAGAACCTCTTTGTTTCCAATTTTGTAGTGTGGGAAGTTTTATAGAGCATTTTACAGGTAGATCAAAGAAAGAGGCATATCTTGGCCATTTTTCATCCTTTTTGAGCCTAAGAAGAGCTCGCACAAGAATTTTTTGGAATTCTAAACGCAATGGCAGTGTTATTTTTGCACGTTGAACATTGTAAGTTGATGTAATCTAACATTTGAGCATATAATATAAAAGGTCCGCCATTGGAAGCTGGAATCAGAGACGTATGTTATCACAAAATCTGACCCTGATAGGTTGCTGATCAAGTAGACTCTGAGTAACTGTTTCAAACCAAAATTTTTGCTGAGGCTTAGCCTCCTCAACCTGAGAGGGCTCTCTCAATAGGTTTAAGATTTTTAATTAATGATTAGATGGCTAACGCTAGAAATAAAAATGGACAAAATTTTTTAACTGGTTGAATTACAGATTAGCAAATATCTATTGGGCCATGGAGTTAAAGTAGTCTTCAACAAAACATCATAATCAGCTAAACATGGAAGTCAAGGCAGTTGGAGTTTATGTTTATAAGTGAAACAGTAACACAGTGAATAAACACAATATACAAGCATGTGAAAGAAGTTAGAGCATTATCCAATGAATTCTAAGTAACACATGCTCATACCACTGCAAATAGGTAATTGAAAAGGCCATAGAAATATCAAACACATAAACCCCTTGTGAATCTTGAGTAGTAAAACCAATCTCTGTATTAAGTTGAAACAACACACAGTCTGCTCAATAACCCAACTTATTTTGCTAATAAAAATGCCAACCTTGAGGAATTTGACCTCATGTCTCTTATAGAGTCATTTACAATCTTGGATTCCCCCACCCATCTTGAGGAGAATTCGAATTTCTAAGTTTGACACCTATCTACTCTAAAACAAACTCTTAATTACAATTAACAGTTAATTGTCTCTTTAGGAGTCCTACTACAAATAGGATTGAAACTCCTTATTATGTCTAAAATAACCTTATCTAAGACTTAAATATTCTCTTTGACAGCTGCTTCTCCATATCTTCGACCTTGATGGTGCCTTTAACCTTGTTATGAGATCTTACTGACTCATGTATTATCTGCCCTAAAAATCAGGGAACATGTTTTATGCAATTAAGCCTTTATCTTCATTGATGATCTTCGAACATTTTTGCTGGAAATATTGACTATTTCAGATAAGTGACATGTGTTATCATTTCCTTGTAACCTTACCCTTCCACCTGTACAGAAGTAAACCTTTGACAAAGTATAAAAATATGTGATGTGGCTGCGCTACGAAAATAGCAGTTGTTTTTGTAGCACAGAATCTGGATCATTTAAAAACATTTCTTTAACACCCTATTTCTTCTGCTTTAAAACCTGAGCTTTCATCTGTGACTCTTTTCCATCCACCAGTAGCAACAAAATTTGAAAAACAATTGTTTTTACTCCCAAAATATATATGAAAAACACCCAAAAACTCACCTACAGCAGTTTCGTAGCGCGCTACGAAACTGCTGTGTATGCCCTTTTTACACAGTTTTTTCAAAATTCTGAGTCTTAAGGATATTTTCACTTCTTCAATGATGTCCATAGAGTTTAACAAGTAAAAAAATTTGGCTTTAAAATATCTTGAAAAAGTAATTCCCTTCTTAATAACAAAACTGCTTTAAGGATTTGTTACTTGTTGCTCTGTTTTATCTCTGCTGTAACTTACCTTCAGACTTTGTCAATTGAATTTCCAGGTCTTCAATCTGCCTCTTCAACCTCCTGTTAGTAGCCCTTAATTTAACATTTATCATTCTTACAAATCTAGCCTTTTTGATTGCAGGAACAGTCCAGGTAAAATTCTGAGCTTCACTGTTGATTGTTTCAAGTTTTGAAACTCTTTCAACCTCCCACAGAGCCTTTATTCTGTTGAAATTTGTCTTCTCAGCAACATGTATTCTTGCTTTCCTCTTGAGCTTAGCAATTTCAAAATTAGCTAATCTCAACTTCTCTTCAATTTCTTCATGACTGCTCTTTTCTGTTTGAGTATGAAAAACTCTATTTTTGTCAGCTTCAGGCATTGGTGATGATAGGTCTATATGTTCTTCATAAACATTAGAAAATTTCCCTATTATCTCTAACTCCATATCTAGCTCTTGCAAATTTTTTGATTTCTTGGTTAAAGGCTTTCTGGGCTTGAATACAAACTCTGAAATCTCATCATCAAAATCCAGCTTTTTAGAAGATTTCATCTTCTTAGATTTCCCTTCATCTAATTTTATGAAGTCTGCCTGAACCAAAGGAGATTCTTCAATATCAATAGCCTGTAAAATATCATTCAAATCACCCTTTAAATCTAGACTTTCTCCTGAAACCACTGTTTTACCCTTTTCCTTTTCTATTTGACTTCTATTCAATATTTTCTGGACTGATTGCTAGTTGATTGTTCCTGTACTGTTTCCTTAACTTTAGTTGTCTTCTTTTGTGCAGGTTGAGGAGTCTCTCGAATAATCATTGATTTTTTAATTTCTGGCTCTTTCACTTGATTTCTGGGTTTCAACTTGACAAATCTTTTTGATCTTGTCTCTGCAGGATCACTAGTTTCTGATGGTGATTTTTCTTTGGCCTTAGGGCTAATACCTTTTTCTTGTGTTTCCACCCCAAATCCACACAAAAACAAAAATGTAGAAAATTCTCTGTTTATCCTCTGAAGTTCACGTAAAAATATCAATTTAACTAGACCATGATGGAAAAGTGAAGTTTCACATCCTTGAGTTTTCATTTGCACTTTATCTGCCATCTTAACTAAACTTCGAAATAAGAAGAAAGGCAAATCCAAAGAAATTATTCTAGTAAAATGCGACAGGAGTTTGAAATGATAAGAATACACTTTATGGTATCTTCCCTCACAGGTGAAATACCTTTGAATGTTGACGAGTAGGTTGGCATAGGTGTTCTTGATGTAACCTCTTGGCACTGATTTAGTTAAGTCTGTCTCAGCAAACTCTGGCTTCAGAAATATTTTACAAGGTTCCATCTCAAACCTGAAATTTTTGAACCATATTTCTTCTCCCCTTGGAATCTCTGTCACTAAAGATATGATCTCAGGGGAAATTGGCAAGTTTAAAACTCCAACTTTTGTATTTGAACCGGTGAAATGAAGAGCAAACTATTTTGTCACTTGATTATGACCTCCTTGCAATTTTTCACAGAATTTCCAACATCCTGTCTTCTTGAAGGCCTCCTCAACTGATTTGTCTTTGGTTAGAGCCTCTATTTTTTCAGGCTCCATTCTTAAACAGTGGCCTGACCTGTGGTTCTTTCTTTCTTTCTTCTGTCATCTTTCCCTTGAAATTCCTGTGTGTTTCTTGAAAACCTGTAATATCAGCCTCGCTTGATTTCAGAATAAGATGCCTCGCTTGATTTAGGAATTCAGCCTCGCTTGATTAGGGATTCGGCCTCGCTTGATAAATGAGAGAAGCTTTGGTTTCTGCTTACCATGAGCTTACCATTCGAAAAAAAAGGCATGCATGAGGTGTTTCTTGCATAAGAAAATAAAACCAGGAACCAACCCTTTTCAAATTTGAAAATGACTAACATAAATGACCTCTAACGAATGATGGCATGTATGAGAAAAGACTCCTAGCTGACACCTAATCATGAAATATTAACAGAATTTGATGGATTTGATAACTTGACTAGACATGCTACGAATCCCCGATTTCGTAGCGCACCTAATGTAATTTTAGGGTTTTGCACTACGAAAAGAGCAGTGTTTTCATAGCGCAAAAGCAGTTTTTAACATTGTCTGCACTACGAACACGTGGTTTTGTGGCTTAATCAATTTTTTTTTTAAATGGTTAAAAACTGGACTTTCTAAACTTGATATGAGACACTCAAGGTATGATATAAGGTTGTTGGACTTTATTTTGTAATGAAAATGAGACTCTAACCCTATCACTTAACCCCTAAAAAATTTAAATGACTTAACACCTATCTAAGACCATGACTAAAACAAGGTAAACTATCCAAGTTTTAGAAAAAAAAATTATGGTGATAACAACGTAGACTAGGAGGGTTGAACTACCTCATCAATTTGTTGTGTTTTGATGCTGCTTATTGTCCAATTTTAACTGTTAAAAATAGGTAGAATTTAACTTAGTTTGTGTTCCTTTTCAATCATGATCCATTGCCTAAAAGACATAAACCAGCTTGCAAAACTTTATATGAAACCTTCATTTTTAATTTCAGATCAGTTTGGTATGAGATCATGGTTTTTTTTGAAGGTTTGAAAAAAATTGCAAGTGTTTTTTTTGAATGATTACAAGATCTAAATTGAAAAGAGGAGGAGTATTAATTGAAGAACCAAACCCTAAAATTGGTTCAAGGAGGCCACAAACTCCACAAGTCATGACACGTGAAGAAGGACAAGGAACACAGTTGATGTCTGACGATGAGAGAGATTTTAGAAAGGATTTCTATGATATGACTGAGGTGGTGAAAGTGTTGTACAATGAGAGGACAACAATGTTTCAAGGAGAAAGTTTTAATCAACCGAAAGGTAATGGTGGTGATGGGAGCAAGCCTCCACCTCCACCTCCTCCTTCACCTCCATCTACACCTCCTTAACTCTATTTACACCTCCTTCATCCCATATAACTACTCCTCCTCCATATGCAAAAGGACATGCTAAGTCTCCTTTTATTAAACTTGTTGTCAAGTTTTAATTACCTATGTATAATGGGGAAGTAAATGATGAAAAGTTGGATAATTGGGTTCGTCAAATTGAATTCTATTGTAGGATTCAAAATATTGATGTTGATGTCACAAACATCCAGCTTGCTTCTCTTCACTTGGAAGGTGCAACCCTCATCTGGTGGGAGGCCAAAACTCAATAAGATTTGAAGAAAAGTGATAAAATTATCTCTTCTTGGAATGATTTTATAGATGCATTAAGAAGGAAATTTTATCCATTAACTTATATGAAAAAATAAATTATGGATTGGAAAATTTTTAGACAAGCTAAAGTTCAGAGTGTCCAAAGTTACACCTGAGAATTTAGAAGACAGGATTTAATATTGGGTGTTGACTTGACTTCACAAGATACTCTCCTTAAGTATATAGGTTGATTACATAGTTATTTGACACATATTATACTTAAGTTTAATGCCACCAATCTAGATGAAGAAGTGTTCATGCAACTCATTTAGAATCAAGAGGCAAGAATGTTCCTCAAGAGACCAGCAAGAAAACTTTTAAATTTGGAGACAAAGGAAAGGAAAAGTATAAAGGCAAAGGAAATGAGAATGCTACTGTAAATAAAGAGGGAGAGAAAATTACCTGTAAACATTGTTCAAAATATGGCCATGATGAAGACCATTGTTGGAAATTACATCTAGGATTGAGACCAAATAAGTTCAATAACAAAGGGAAACAAAAGATTGTTGCTACTAGTCAACAAGAGCCACTTCGAGGGGGCAACCTCCAATACATTACATAAATGAACAATTCTTGGATGGATACAATTTACAAAACCTCCTTTCTATATATAGGAGTCCATGGGGCCATAATGTAATCCTAGTGGGCCACAATGTAATCCTAGCTGACCTAACAATAATAATTTAAGGGTACAATAATAACAAAATGGGGGTTACAAGGGTACAATAATAACAATAAGGGGGTTACACTAACAACAATAAGGGACTATACTAGTAATATAGGGACCTAACATGCCCCTCTCCTTCAAAAAAGTGTTGTCCTCAATGCTTGAGTAGCTCTGGGTGCTTTTGTATAAATTTCTCATCCTCCCATGTAGAATCTTCAGTGGGTAAGTTCTTCCACTTGATGAGATACTCTAAAATTGATCGATTCCGTAGCTGTCGAGTTCTTGTTTCCGTGACCGCTTCAGGTTCCAATATGATTTTTTCTTCCTCATCAAGTTCTGGCAATATTGTTTGAACTGGAAGATTTTCACCTATAACCTTCTTTAAGCATGAAACATGGAAAACTGGATGTACTCGCGAAGAAGCAGGAAGTTCCAATTTGTATGCCATAGAACCAATCTTTTGCAACACCTTGTAAGGACCATAGTACTTTGGTGATAATTTATTATCCTTCTTAGCTTGCTTGAGGGACATTTTTTTGTATGGTTGTAGCCGTAAAAATACCCAATCACCTACATCAAAACTTCTCTCGATGCGATGCTGATCTGCCTGTTGTTTCATTCGATTTTGTGCCAAATTCAGGTTATCCTTTAAGAGTTGGAGAACTTCTTGCTGATGCTCGACGTGATCTTCCACTGCTTGAACCTTCAAATTTTCTCTTAAAGATGATGTGATGGATGGTGGATGATATCCATAAAGTGCCATAAATGGGGTCATTTTTGCTGCAGCATGGAAGGAAGTGTTATACCACCATTCAGCAAGAGGTAACCACTTGACCCATTGTGTTTTTTTATCAGATACAAAACAACGAAGATATCCTTCCAAACATTTATTTACTATCTCAGTTTGACCATCAGATGGAGGATGATAAGATGAGCTATGAGCTAATTGAGTACCCAAACAAGAAAATAACTCCGTCCAAAAATTTCCAGTAAAAATGGGATCTCTGTCGCTCACAATAACCCTTGGGCTTCCATGTAGCTTTTGAATTCTATCCATAAATGTAGTAGCAACTATAATTGCTTTAAATGTATGAGATAATGCACAAAAGTGTGCATACTTGGTAAGTCTATCAACTACCACCATGATGACACTCTTTCCTTCGGACTTAGGTAAACCTGTGATAAAATCCATTGAAATCTCCTCCCAACGTTGACTTGGAATGGATAAAGGTTGTAGAAGTCCCCGGGTCTTAATTGTCTCCACTTTATTCTGCTGGAAAACCAAACATTCCGCCAAAAAATTTTGAATATCAGATTTAAGGCCATCCCAAAAAAATTCTTTCTTCACCCTGTGGTAAGTTTTTAAAAATCCCGAGTGTCCTCCTAAAGGAGAAGTGTGCAATTCCATAAGAATCTTTTGTTTTAGATGGGAATTCTTACAAAGATATAAGCGATCTTTGTACCATAAGGAATCATTTTTCCAACTAAATGTATCAGATGTACTAGGATCTTGCTGCAACTTTTGGATGAGTGTCCATACATCTTTGTCGTTCTTCCATTCATCTCTTGCTTCAGTTATCCAATCTGGTTGGATAATAGAAATGGCACAAAGAAATGCTTCCACCTCTTCATTCTTTCTTGAGAGTGCATTTGCAACAACATTAAGCTTTCCTTTTTTGTAGATTATTTCAAAGTCATAACCCAACATCTTTGTGACCCATTTTTGCTGCTCTTCTGAAGATAGTCTTTGTTCCAAAAAGTGTTTAAGACTATCATGATCAGTTTTTACCTTGAAGTGTCTTCCCATTAGGTAAGTTCGCCACTTCTTTAGTGCATGCAGTATTGCTAACATTTCCTTCTCATAAATAGGTTTCTGTAAATACTTTCCTTTGATTGGACGACTTTCAAAAGAAATGGGTCTTCCTTCCTACATTAAAACCGCACCAATTCCATTTCCTGAGGCATCACATTCCACAATAAAGGTTTTTGTGAAGTCTGGCATAGCTAAGACCGGTGCTAGGCATATTGCCTCTTTAAGATGTTCAAAGGCCTTAGTTGCTTCAGGAGTCCATGAAAATTCATCTTTCTTCAATAATGTTGTTAGAGGTGCTGCTATTCTCCCATAATTCTTAACAAACTTGCGATAATACCCCGTTAACCCGAGAAATCCTCACAACTGCTTTATGGTTGTGGGGACTTTCCATTCCTTAATGGCTTTAATTTTGTTAGGGTCTACTTTAACACCCTCGTGAGATACAATATGACCCAGATATTCCACCTCTTGTACTCCAAAGAAACATTTGGATTTTTTTGCATATAATTGTTTCTCCCGCAATAGTTTGAGCACCCTGTCAACATGTTCAACATGATCCTTCCAAGACCTGCTGTAGATTAGTATATCATCAAAAAATACTAGCACAAATTTTTTAAGGAAGGGTTTGAAAATGGAATTCATCAACCCTTGAAATGTAGAAGGTGCATTGGTAAGGTCAAAAGGCATGACCAAAAATTCATAATGACCCTCATGAGTTCGAAATGCTGTTTTTGGAATATCTTCAGTCTTCATTCTAATTTGATGATATCCTGAACGAAGATCCAACTTGGTAAAATAAATTGCTCCATGTAATTCATTCAATAATTCATCAATCACAGGAATGGGAAATTTATCTTTAATGGTGAGCTTATTGAGCTCCCTATAATCCGGACACATTCGCCATGATCCATCCTTGTGTACCAATACTACAGGAGCAGAGAAAGAAATCTGACTAGGTTGAATTATACCCGCCTCTAACATTTCTGCAATCATACGTTCAATTTCGCTCTTTTGGACGTAAGGATATCTATAAGGCCTGATGTTTGGAGGAACACTTCCTGGAATCAAATGAATAGCATGATCATGATCACGAATAGGTGGGAGTCCTTTGGGAGTTTCAAATACCTTGGAATGATTGTCCAAGACTTGTTGGAGATCTGCAGAAATAGATGATTTTGATGTCGGAACTTCTAGAGAGCATAATTGTGCAATTACGCCTCGTTGTTCTTTCTTTAGAAGCTTTATCATGACATTAGAGCTTATTATCCTTCCTGGCTTTCCTTCAATACCCCGTAATTCGACTTCCTTTCCTTCTGAAAAAAATTTCAAGAAAATTTCTTGAAAATTAAAAGCTACCGTCCCCAAAGATTGTAACCATTGTACTCCTAGTACAACATCAACACCTCCCATAGGAATGGAAAGCATTGGAATATTCAATACATATTCCCCCATGGTTAGCTTGATATTATGGCATTTTCCTGAGCAATTTATAGTTCCTCCATTTGCAACCATCACTTGACATTCTGGTGCTGGGTATAGGAAACAATTTAATTCCTTGGCTACCTTACAATGAATAAAATTATGGGTGCTACCTGAATCAATCAACACTATTACCTTTTTCTTCTTGATTTGTCCTTCTATCTCGAGAGTTTGAGGAGTGGTAATTCCTGCCAGTGCATTACACGATATGGTCGGATTCATTTCTTCCTCTTCTAGGGCTGGTTCCTGGTGTATATCCTCTTCTTGTTCATTTTCTTCTTATTCTTCACAATCTATGTAAAATAATTTCTTCTCAGCACACTTATGACCTTTAGTGTATTTGCTATCACAACTGTAGCAAAGCCCTTTTGCTCTTTTTTCTTCCAATTGTTGTGGTGTCAACCTTGTAGGTTGTGGAAATCTAGACGTAGCAACACTTCCTCTTTATAGAATTGAGTGGTAGGCTTCCTTGTCGCCATAATTTTACATTCAACTTTTCTTGCCAACCTGAATGCCTTCTCCAATGAATCAGGTTCCAAAACACGAACTTCATGTTGGATGTTATCCTTTAGAGTACCTACGAAGAGATCAATCCTGTGTTCCTCTGGAATATTAGTTACCCTTATATTCAATTTTTGGAAGTCCTCAATGTGCTGCCCCACTAAACCCTTTTGTTTGAGATTTATCAATTGGCTAAAGAAGGTGTTGCTCTTTGTATCCTCATAATGTGCTATCATTTCTCCGTAAAAATTGACCAAGTGACAATTTTTTTACGGGAGCAAAGCCATCAATACCATACAAATGTATTTTGTTCTAAATGTAAAGTTGCAATGCGTACCTTTTGTGTGTTTTGCACATTATGGAGATCAAAATATTGCTCCATCTGTAGTATCCATGTTACAGAATCCTTTCCATCAAACTTCCTCATATCCATTTTTGGAATATGGTGGTTCTTCCCGCCAAAATTAGAGTTTATGAAATCATGATTAACATTTATTTTGTTCTCATCATGAGGTTCTTCTACTATCTTTTCACCATTAGGAAACCTTTCTTGTATCAACTTTGTCAAACCTTCCATGTCCGCTTTTAGAAAATTCTTCATGTTTTCCATTTTCTCATCGATCTTAGCTTCCATGTCATCCATCTTAGATTCCATGCCAGCCTCCATGCCATCCATCTTAGCTTCCATGCCTTTCTTCAAACCGTCCATCTTCACTTCCACGCCATCCATCTTAGCTCCCATGCCTTTCTTCAAACCGTCCATCTTCACTTCCACGCCTTTCTTCAAAACTTCCATTTCATTTTTTGTTGCTCTTTGTGAGAGTGAAATTTGTTGCACTTGCTCTTGTAATTTTGATAGATCATGTTGCAATTCTTCATCTTCATGAGTCATGGTAGAGCCTTCTGAAGGCTTAATGGGTGTTGAATTATTTTTAGGCGCCATTTTAGAATCCAATATTGATACCTATTCTTTTACTTGCTTTGAGGAGCTCGATATTAAAATTGAATTATCTCTGTAATTGAAAATATTCAATATCAAAAATTCAGCCCTGTAGTAGCCCTTTGAAGCTTCTTTCAAATGCCACAGGTCTGATCTAATTTTGATTCCCCAAGACAAAGTTGTGTCCAATCTCCCACAATGACCTAATTTTGGACTGGTTCAGTAGAGCTAACTTGTACGACTTGACACGTGTCACTGTTTCATCCTTTGTCTCTGAAATTGATAGAAAAGAAACTTCAGTCTGTGTACTTGTGACCACTTTTTACGGCACTCCAATCCGATCCCCAGAGAGAGAGTTATTGAACTTTTCCCACGATCACCTCTTTGAGATGAAATTCAGGAGCCTGAAAAAGCACTACCTTCCACAGATCATATCTCCAAAAATATTGTGAACCAACCTCTAAAATTTTTTGACGAATTTCCTCAGGATTTCAGCTTCGCACCATACGAATTTCAGATTCTGAACCTTCGTAGAAAAAAATTTATAGTGAAAATGCCACGATGACCTGTTTAGGAGCTTGAAAAAAGACCTAACTTCCACAGATGATATCTCTGAAAATATTGTGAACCAAGCTCTGAAAGTTTTTGAAAAATTTCCTCAGGATTTTAGCTTCGCACCATATGAATTTAAGATTCTGACCCTTCATAGAAAAACAATTATAGCGCAAATTCCACGATGACCTGTTTAGGAGCCTGAAAAAAGACCTAACTTCCACAGATGATATCTCCAAAAATTTTGCGAACCAAGCTTTGAAATTTTTAGGCAGTCTTCCTCAGGATTTCAGCTTCGTACCCTAAACATTTTAGATTCTGAAACTTCGTAGAAAAAACGTTATAGCGAAAATTCCACGATGACCTGTTTGGAGCAGCGAAACCCTAGAATCCAAAGCTCTGATACCAAATGTTGTGTAACCAGCTCCAAAAATAGAAGAAAAAAGATATAAACGCCCTTGAAATAAGCCACTTCGAGGGGGCAACCTCCAATACATTACATAAATGAACAATTCTTAGATGGATACAATTTACAAAACCTCCTTTCTATAGATAGGAGTCCATGGGGCCAGTACAAGGCACATGTGTGTGTATTTCCGAGCTTTGAACAAGATCACGATAAATAATCACTATTCTCTTCCACGTATTGATGATTTTTTAGATTAGTTAAAGGAATATGTTTATTTTACTAAGTTATTTTTGAGAAGTGGTTATCATCATATAAGGATTGTTGAAGAAGATATTTGGAAATTTCTTTCGAGACAAAAAACGGTTTGTTTGAATGGTTAGTTATGCCATTTGGGCTTTGAAATGCACTTGCCACATTCATGAGAGTTATGAATGATGTATTGCAAACATTCCTTGATGATTTTGTCATAGTCTACTTAGATGATATTTTGATTCTCAGTAAGACTCGTGAAGAGCGTGTCAAGAATAAGAAACAAGTTCTAGATGTATCGAAAAATGAAAATTTGGATTTGAAGGTGTCTAAATGTGAATTTGGGAAAACCTCTTTGGTTTATTTGGGTCATATTGTAGGAGGGGGTGATTTGAATATTGATCCCTCCAATTTTTTTGTTATTGTGAATTGGCCTAAACCCAACAATGTATCAAAAGTTAGGAGATTTTTGGGAGAAAATAGATATTGGAGAAAATTTATCGCTAACTTCGCATTCATTGCAGCACCATTACATGATTTGATAAGTGTGAAGCAGGTATTTTAGTGGGGAGGCAAGCAACATAAATCCTTCAACACTTTGAAAGAAAAAATCAGTAAAACACAAGTTTTATCACTTCTATATCTTAAGCATCCATTTGAAATTCAAACCGATGTAAGAAAATATGCTATGGGAGTAGTTTTGATGCACCATGGTAAGCACATATGTTGTCATTCTGAAACCTTTACCAATGCAATAATTAACTATCCAACTTATGAAAATGATTTGTATGGTTTAGTACAAAGCGTGAAGAAATCGAATAATTATTTGATGGGTAAATAAACTATTATTCATACTTACCATCAACCTTTGCAATATTTACAATCATAATCCAAGCTACAACAAGCCAGACATTTCAGATGGATGGGATTCCTACAAAAATTTCTTTTGGTAATCAGGTATAAGAAAAGTATATACAACAATTTTGCAAGTATGTTATCAAGGCCTATTGTTAATGCATAGATTATTCTTAAGCATAAATCAATCATGCATGAAATTTAAATTGAACAATATGCTCAATATGAAGATTTTAAAGATGTTTATGCAACTATGAGTCAAGGAAATCATGTTGAAGAGTTGGATTATCATGTTCATAACAAGATTTTGTATCTTCTTGGAAACTTATGTGTTCCACAAGGTGAAAGAGTCAATGTCATCAGAGAAGCCCACACTTGTCTTATTTTCTAATTTAAGTTTTCTGGGATTGTTAGCTTGTAATAGATTTTCCGGTTCCATCCCATTCATGTTGATTTTGAACTCGACGTTTCAAACCATCAACCATGGTTCATCATCAGGATATAAAAATATGTATGGAAAACAAATCTATTTTAGTTTTTAATAAATAGGGAAATGTTGTTAGGGTTTTGTGAAATATTGCTGGTCACTTTGGTTTAGGAAAAACAGTTGCTCAAAATCAAAGGTATTGTTATTGGCCTCGTATGAATGAAAATGTCTCAAGGTATGTGAAAGGATGTTCTATGCGTGTTATTAGCAAGCCAAACAATAGGAACTTGGGTTTGTACACTCCTCTTCCTATCCCTTCTCATCCTTGGGAAAGTATTTCTATGTATTTTGTTTGGGGACTAGAAGTGTCTAGAAAGGTCATGATTTTCTATATGTTGTAGTGGATCATTTCAAAAAAACGTGTGTGTTGATGAAATGTAAGAAACAGGTTATAGCTGAACAGACTGCAAATATGTTCTTCCAAAATTTATGGGTTCATTTTGGGTTTTTGTTGACGGTGTTGGATGTCGCCAACATTGTAAGGGGATCTCCTCGATGTGATGTCCTAATTAGACCTCACACTATTTGGTGTAGGAGTCTCATCTGATCATACATTTTGGTCATCGTTGGAATGGTTTTCCAGGATATGCCTTGGTTACAATCAAACACAAGATAACATAATGCCTCTTTGGGGCCACAAGAATGTGAGCTTTGTGAGACACCCGATGTAAGGTGTACGAGAGAGACTTCCATGATAGGCAAGAGAAATGAGCCACTTGATAGAAAAGTAATAGTACTATCCTAAATGGGGGCTTGGGGATAGAGAGAAAGACTTGTTGAGTACCTACATAATAGTCCACATAATAAACAACAATCATTAAATCATAAAAAAAAATCATTCAATAATAGCCATAACTAAGCAACGAATTAGTTCATTAACTTAGTATGTAAATAAAGCAACATATACCATAAACATAACCAGAATAGTCCAACTACATCTACGATACATGTATGGAGGAATGTCGACTCATTGATATTATGATTATAATTATAATATCTCAAATACATTATTACATCAATGAAACATTGTATCCAATAGTGGAACACAAAGCCACAACTTTCTTCTCCAAAGAATGATCTATCTCTTATGTATTACAAGAGAAGCTAAGGAAAGACCTCTAGAATATAAGCTTTCCAAAAGCCCCTTGGTTGAGTTATGAGGAGTTATTTATAACAAGTGACAATGAGCTTTGGCCTTCCTCATGACTCTTTTACTTATATGACTATTCATATTCTAACATGACTCATTACATTCCAATATGTCTTTATTCATATTCCACATGTGTCCCTTGGACTTCATTACATGCCATTTATTACATAAGACAATACAAATGAGACGATGGCTATATAAGACAAAAATGAGGATGTGACAAAGACTCATCAAATGGGTAAGTCATTTGTTTCTACATGGAGCTAAGTTGTAATGTAAGTGTGCCAAGCTCTGAACTTCGTGGAGATGTCTTTGACCCGAACTGGATAGTCCCCAATGTAACACATCTTGAACTCCAATGCCTCTGACAATATGTTCTTAGAGTTTGACTGTACATTATTCCATAACCATGAAAGCTTCATATGAGCTTTGACCAGTGCAATGGCATACTGCACAATAATGTCTTTGGTTACCTCCAAGACTTCCCGTTTCATTGCTTGCTTGATCTGCTCGATGTATTGTTGGATCTCTGGGAAGTTGATCTCCCTGCCTCTGATTTCCTCAAGTATACCAATCGAAGGAATCCCATGCTTTTGTATTAGAGAATCAAACACATTGTGCAATTGATTATATGCAACAATGGTACTAATCGACCGTTCACGAAGGCACATGAATTTCTGGTAATGGAGTCTCATTTGAGCTCTATCCAATCCTTTGGAAATCATGTATTTCTTCTCTAAATGCTATGGGGCATTTGGATACTTGGAAGTCTACTCTTGTAGCTGGTTGACTGCTCTTCTTGTTTCCTTTAGGAGTTTCACCACTTCCCATGCCTTCTTCTGTATGAAAATAAGAGGGAAAAGACCATCTCATCATATAATCGTTCCATGGTGTCCTCCATTGGCCCCAATTTTTCTTGAATGGTTGGATGCCACTCGATGATAATGAAGATATGTGATGAAAATCATTGATTCTCCACCGCAAAATGTTTTACTTGTTTCTTCATTGCAACAAGTTCTCTTCTTAGCTTGGCATTCCCATTCAACAATTACTCAGAATTATTGCATGTCGTTGTAGAGAATACAAAATTTTCCACCATAATAGCTTTGGGATTACTTCTAGTGTTAGAGGTTATCACCTTCTCTATGTATACTGAGACTAGATTCTGAGGGTCATTCAAAAAATATCTTTGTCTATGTTGCATGATCCTCTTCATCAGCTGATCAAAAATTACGCTACATACATCCATGAAATTTTCGGTTGGTGGAGGTGTGATCCCCATTTCCTCAAATGGAATATGACCACCAATAAGGGGAGGTTCCTTTGGGGTGTTTGGTTCATCATCCATGGGCTGGATGGTATCTTCTTCCTCCAACACTTCTTCTTCCATTTCCTGAGTCAATTGTTCTTCTTCAAGTATCTGCATTACTTTCTCCTCCTGGGGTTGTCGTTGTTTCTCTTCCTCTATCCTTCTCCTCACCCTTCTTCTTCTTTTTACTTCTAGAGCGGATCATCATGCTTCCTCTTCTACTCATCTTATTATGCTTCTTTCCTCTCTTCTTATGCTTGCATAGCTCCTGAGTTTAAAGGGTCGGCTTTCCATTTCTTGCTTCTCTCGCTTGTTGAGGAATACCTGATCCTTTTCTTGTGAGCTACTTTCTTTGCTTGAGGTGTTATCTCCTCCTCCTCATGCACTTGAAAGTCCTAAGTTGGTGGATCATGGGGTGAACTAGTTTTAATTGTTGGATGTTTCTTCATGTTGGCATTGTACTAGTTATTTATCTTCTCATCTTCTGTTGTGGACATTGATGAGTACCCCATATTGTGACCGATCCTTTGACAATGTTGCCTGAAAATTCTCCTAGGATCATATCCATGGAAGTATTTAGTGGTTAAGTGTAGGAAGTTCAACTCATTATCTTTTTTGTTGTTGATTTGTGTCTCTTTAACTCGTATAGTCTGATAATAAATGGAAAGATATGCCAAGGGGCTTTCTTACTCCTTTTTAGAATTCCTAACATTCCCTTGTCCACTTGATTTACAACTTCTTGCATGAGCACCTTGTTGATCACATATCGCGACATAAGATGAGGGTATATCTGACAACCGAATCACCTGATGTATGTACACTCAAGAGCTGCAAACCAATCTATGATATCTTAGAGTGATTCCTTTACCCGATCTGTCATGCAACAAGGATCGATCTCAAATATCATGTGAAGGATAATTGCAGAGAAGTGTTCAACCAATTTGTTGCATACGCCTCTTAAGCTTACTTCTTATAACACTGCAGTGAAAGTAAATCGGGAACTTCTCCTAAAGGGTCTAGTTCTAGTTCATTCCCGAGAATGCATATTGTGCACATATTCTATTTAAGAGAAATGTAGACATGTAGAATTATGGTGCTTGGTTCGCCCATAAATATGATTTAGCCTACCCCACTTGACACTACAACTCGTATGATAATATATCCGCCCACTTGAAATATTTTCCACGGGTCATTTGATTTGGACTTATGCAAGAATGAAATAAAATACAAAAATAAACATAAATGCAGAGATGCAGTAGGAATAACACTTCATTTCATTAATATCAAATATTGAAAAATGCTTACAGACAGAATGGAAACAAACTAGCTTAGGCGATGGTAGCTTATCTCTGAGAAGAGATGTGGTGGCTACATGCCTATGAACTGTGTTACAATGAGGCTCAAGGGAATTTTATTATTGAACAGTAAGAGAAAACCACAAACAACCAAAAACCTAACCCGAGGAGATGTAACACAAAGAGTTTATGTGCCTCGTTAGGGTTAGTTGGGTAGCCAACTTCCTGAGGTCGTAACTTGGTCATATTATCTCTGTTTGGCGTGTATGATACCTCATTGGAAATATCTCTCCGAGGACTACAATTGTTGTGATGATTGGTCTCAATACACTATAAAAAAATCATGCCCAAATAACGCCATTTAGGGCCTCAAAATGGCTCCGGAAGTTCAATACTCAAAAAACTGCTAAAAATAGTAAATAAGAAAACTAATGAAACTTACTAGGTGGAATACGCGGGTGGCCAGCAATATCCACTTGGATTATCACTACTATATTGAGTGTATATATTTGATTATCTTCGAACACCTCAACGTTCTTATGACCATGCAACTGACAATACATTGCTATCAAGTATTGATATACATCTCTGAGGGTTTTTATTAGATAGACTACATATGGGCAATGGAGAAAATTGGCAGGCTATCGACACCATGATCTGATAAAATCACCTGTGTTGAAGGTATCCCATCTCATGTAGAAGTTATCATTTTCATATTCATTGGACTTGAGCATCTTATAATATGTTTGCATGCCTTCACTGTAATAGGTGGCAAGTTGTTTGCCAGTCTCACTACCAAGCACAAGGTGAGAGTCATCCATATATGTAATGATCCAGTCAATCACCTCCTCACAGGGCATGACCAAGAATCTGCATGTGATTCTATGCATTTTTGACTTCTTAATGTTGATGTATGCATAAAAATCTTCTAAGTCCTCAACACAAATTTCCTACATGAATGTATTGTATATTTTGCTCCAAGTGACCTCTGTATCTTTATCAGTAAAGGATGATGTATCTGCATATATGGGAATATTTTTCTTTGTAACTTCTGCAGGTTGATCAGGGCTTGCTTCTAACGGTTCTTTGGAGTTCACTTTGCGAGGTGGCATGGCTCCAACATATGACAGCAGGGTGACAATACTTTTAGCACAAGCACCTGCTTGGGGAAACACACTCATAGTGACAATATTAGCTTAAAACCACTTAGCTATGAAACAATACTTGTAAATCACATACAAAGGGCCATCACGAATGATAAAACATGAAAAACTATGAAAAATAGTGAAAAATAACTTGCATGCATGATAAAATAATCATGCAAACTAGGAGGGAGAAATTTCAAAGCACGAAGGGATGAGCAAGGTCATTCAAGGATTTGTAATGCACTCATGCACTCAAGCAAGTGAAAGAAATAATCTATGGTGCACTGGTGCACTCCAAAGGGTCAAAGGGGTGATTTTTTATGCCTTCGGGTCTTCCTTATGCACTCATGCACTCGATTGTAGAAATACCACAAGATGAAACACCTTTAAATCCAACTCATTTTGGGGCAGAGCTTTACCTGTACGAGTCTTTTCCTCAATCACCTTCCTCTACTTTTGTTGATCTTGTGTCAATTCGAGTTCCCGTAGATCCTGTAGGGTATACATTGGGTCATATGACCATGCCCGAGACAACATCCTAGACTAAAACATTTGTTTCAGCTGCGACAACATCTACTGTTGTTTCATCTTCGATGTATTTTCCTTGGATTTCACCCATGTCATCATCCAGAATCCTATCTGGTTCCTCCCTTATGTGTACTGAATGGCTTGATCCTTTATTCACATGTTCAGTGCAATATCAAGTTGGTCCCATAATTTATTCTCCTTGGTGGCCAGTGATACCACATAAATTACCCTCGGATATTCCTAAGCTCAATGGAAACCCTCGAGAAGACTCGTAAACACATGTTATAACTTATCATTTATGGTGCTCATCAAAATCCTTAAATGATGACTCCGTTAGACTACATATTTTCCAGCGCACGCTCACTGGTCCAACTGCACAATGAGAATGGTTATTTTTCTGTGTCAACCTCGTTAAAAAATGAATCAGGTAATGAGGATGGTTCTTTTACTATGTCAACCTCGTTAAAAAATGAAACATATTCATGAGGATAGTTCTTTTACTGTGTCAACCTCTTTAAAAAATGAAACAGGTTATAAGGATAGTTCTTTTCCTGTATCAACCTCGATAAATGAAACAGGTTCCCATGAGGATGGTTCCTTCACTGTGTCAACCTCATTAAAAAATGAAACAGGCCTTGAGGATAGTTCTTTTACTGTGTCAACCTCGTTAAAAAATGAAACAGGCCTTGAGCATAGTTCTTTTCCTGTGTCAAGCTCGTTAAAAAATGAAACAAATCCTCTCCTAATTAAGACGAGTCTTCCATATGATCTTGTAAATGAACCTTCATTCCATCCAGCTATTAGTAACCAGTAGTCTACTTAGGTGAATGAAATGAAGCTTGGGGGGCATGTGCTCTTGTAGGGGGAATTCGAAATGTGCTCTTGCAGGGGGCATTCAAAACTATCTTGAGTCCATTACGGTTATTATTTTCAAGACTCGTTAGACTCATGAAAATCCCGAGCTTCTTTTGCTATTTTTCATGCTCGTAAAACACATGAAAATGTCGAGTTCTTTCCGTCTTTTCCTGCTCGTAAATTAAATTGAAAGTCGGCAAAGCATACTTTTATCCTTCTTTTTCGAGCTTTGATAAAAATGAAGAAGGAATTGAAGCACACTTTTATCTCTTTTTCGAGCTTCGATAACGGTGAAAAAGGAACCCTTGGAGTCTTCTTTTATCTCTTTGGAGACTTTGATAATGTTAAAATATTGTTGAGCACTTGTCTTGTCGAGCTCGTAAAATTAAATGAAACAACATGTACTCAGTATAATTTTAACCCTTTTCTGGATTGAGATAGATTATTTACAAAAAATGAAAACCTTAGTCGAACATGGCTAGGAGGTCCTCTTAGATATCATTTTACACTTTTTCGGATCTGAGCGACAAATTTATGAAAAAGGACTCATGGAGTTTTCTTTTGTCCTTTTTTTTCAAACATTCTAAATATGAAAAACGATCGGGTTGTCACTGTCGTTAGGCTTGTTAAAAAATAAAATAGCGTCGGGCTTGTTGATCATGGAAATAATTGAGTTTCATTTACCGCTAGACTCGTCAAAATTATAAAATAACGATGCATATTCACTTGAAGGGTTGAATTATGGATCAAGCATATGTTATCCTCCTCAATATTGTTAAAAAATAAAGAGGCATTGGTCGAAAAATGATCAGGGAAATTTTTGGAAAGTGAACAGAACTTTTACGTTAGCAGTTCGCTCTTGAACACGACACTTCACTCCATCATCGTGACTGTTTGGGTCGGGTAATCTTCTTGACCGTTCATTTATACCTATGATTCATCATACCTTCACTTCAGTTTTGGGTCAATGCTGCCAACTCATCTTAGTGTCGCCGATATGTTCAAGAGAATTCATCCAATGGATACTCATCCTTCGACAATACTCATAAACCTTCATTTTCATGACAGTCATCCCTGAACATTGCTATATAAAGTCACATTTTGTCTCTGAACTTGGTAACTCTCGTTTCGTGATAAAGTGACTTCCTGTCGACATCAAATCATCATCCAGGAAGTTTACTTAGAAACACCATCTTCCAGTACCATGAGGCTTGTTACAGCATTTACAAGATCCTCACTTCTGGACTTTAGACCGAAAGATTCTGTTTGGTGCTCGACATCAAATTATCTATTCATGCCTTAATTAATGTACTGCAGTACCTTGAGAGCCATTATCAATGGTGGTTCTCTCGCATTTGTTAATAGCTCACATCATTGGCTGGTAATCAAACGATATCTTACCATGTTCGACTACAAATCATATATTTGCATGGCTAGACTTGTACCTGAACGATCGAGTGAACGAGATAAGAAACCCCAGATCTAGTTTCAGCCATATGGGCTGCGATTTCAGGATTGTTGTACACATCATATTTACGGTGACGTTACATATAGATCGTCATCTGAACATGGGCCTATATCTGTAGGCATGTCTGTATTGGGAAAAATTCCAATCTAGACGACTTTTTGTACTATGTACAAGTTATTAGATAGTTTATTTGCTGAGCATGCGAATGCCTCCCTCAGCAATTCATGATCAAGATGAAAATATCATGATGTAATGTATTTTAAGATTGATGTAGGTTTCCACTCCGCTTCAGTTCCAACTCATCACGTCATAAAGCATCTCATTCAAAAAATATTATTATTATTTCGACTTCATTCTTTAGGGGGCAGTTGTTACAGGTCAATTTGGGAATCATCCCCCATGACCTGGTCAAACTGAACATCATCCCTAGGACCAATGAAATAGGGTCTATCATCCCCTTACATTTCAGTTGCTATATTCCCTAAGAGAAGAACAAATCATTCATGGCTTCTATTGTGAGATTTCCAAGGTTTTAAGTATATGTTATATCACTTATGAACTCACCAACGCTACCTCTAAAGGGACTAACTACGTTGCATATGAAACATCCTCCATTCAAGGGTGCACTGCAATGCACTTCCCGACATTCAAGAGTGAGTTGGTCACCTGGGAGCGGAATTCTCATTGTTTCTAGAATCTCCACATGGCCAGTGCCTTCTAGAAGAGTCAATATGTGTCAAAATTTGAATCCAAGTGTCCTTCTAACACCTCTAAACTTGGGAAAATGTCTTGCCTATTATTAGAAAGTCATTCATTGAGAAAATACCATCAGTTTCCCTATAAATTGAGCACAGATCCTAGTGCTAAGGAAGGAAGAATTTTGGTAAAGAAATGTTGTTGGATTCTCTTTTGAGAGAGTAAAAGTACTAATATGCTGCTGGTCTGATGTTGGATGTAATGAGGCTGGGATGAAGCTGGAGTTGGTGGCATCAAATCGATGATTGGTTGTAACATCCCCCTTCTACTCTTTAATAAAGATTGTTGTTCATTTCCCCATATATTTATTTGTTTATGTTTCTATTTCTCATGCAATGGACTCTTGAACGATATGTATGTTTGATATTTAATCGATTTGAGTAATTAAGATAGGTAGACATATGTATATTTTAGTCTGTTTGTTGTTCTCTGTTTATGCTTGCAGGAATCAATCTGGCAATCTGAGTTGGATTGAAGGTGACAACAAAAGCGACAGAAGGAGAAGGAGAAGCGATTGGATTGCAAGTAGATTCTTCTATCATTCTGTGGGTCTATTTGTTTTAGAGAAAGTGATAGCAAAGTCTTTCATCTGTTTTTATAAGTGCCTAGCACCACACTTAGGGAATTTTATTTATCCGTAGATCATAATTTTGCATAACAAATTGGCGACTCCGCTAGGGATTTTCCTATCATTCCTAGTGTTTTTGCCTCTGCTAATCCTCATTAGTAGCATCTACTTTCAGTTATTAGACTTTTGAATGAAAGAATTGCATTAGAAGTGTGTGCTGTAGCTTGAATTTTCAATCACTGCTGCGCCCAACACATTATTGGTCAAGAAACAATGCACTACAGCGCACTGTCTCCCACTTAGGGGTGCAATAAAATGCACTGTCTCCCCTTAGAGACTGTTTTGGCCCCTTAGCCAACCAAATTCCATTCAATTTTTTCATTGCTATCATTCTAAGCCATTTGTTTTCTATATTCTCAATTATCTGATACCTCTTAAAGACCAATGAATTTACCTGATTCTTCCTCTGAAAAGTAAATTTGTTCAATGTCTCTTTAGTGTTTTTCTTTATCATTGACAAATCAAATTCAAAGTATTTTATTTCTGCATTAGATCCTTTTTTTTTGTAAAGGAAATTTTCGTTAAACTCTTTGTTTCATGTAGGAAAAATTGTAGTTCCATTCTTCGTTTTTCCTAAAAGAGAAATTGTTGTTAAATTTCTCATTTCTCAAAGAAGAAAACATTTGTTTTTTGTTGATTTGATGCATATAGTTTCCTTTCTTGCAGTCACATTAAAGGAGTTGAAAAGAAAAATATGCACGTGCATATAGTGAATTGTGTGTGTTGCGTAGGAACAAGTTAGGAAAGCTGCGTTTTAGTTTGTGCTCTTTGTTGTTTTCTCTAAAACTGATTGCACTTTTCCTTAGTAGCTAGGATTTTCATTGAAAAAGCTAAAATTGAAAAGTTTGCTTATCATTTTAGTTTTTTATTTTTAGGATTTTCCATCACATCATGCGGTGAATCTCAAAGACAAACTTTCTAAATAAGATCAACTTAAAATTTACATCAATTTACCTAAGAAAGCATTGGAACCATAACGATAACATTTAGAAGGTCTAGGCTAGAGACGTGTTCCGACATTGTTAAACATAGCAATTGTCGTTAACTTTTCTGCAATGCATTCCAAGTGTGATACCTCACTCCACGTACGTAATTATATCGGAGCTCGTCCACGTACCTTCAGGTATATCGGGCGGTGTTCTAGTACGAAAAGTATCAGGGGGTGTTCTCATTGCGCGGTTTCGCATTAGACAACGCTAATACGGACTTGGGCCTCCACATACCTTCGGGTATATTTGGGAGGAAAAATTTAGGTTGCAATCCATCCATAGTGAACCGAGTCATCTGCCTTGTAACTTGTGATACACTGAACACAACATTCAGGGAGATTGCCTTCCCGTACTTCTTGATTAGCCAGGAGGTATTCTACAATTCACAATTACTTGGTAAACCTTTTGCCTAGAATTACCCTTTTATTTGTTTTTTTTTTTTCATAAAATAAATAAGTCATCATGGAAGAAGAACACCCTTTTCCCCATCGTTTGCGTAGAATATCACTGAAACCACCTTTACCACCAGAAGCCATTTCTGGTTAGCGAAGGCGACATCGCTCTATAAAAACTAGTACTGTCAGTACCTCTGGTGCGACATCATTCTCACATATACCACAGTCAGCTCAATTTGTTTCTACAAATCTTGGTTCATCTACTATTGTCGAGAAATATTTCTCACAGCTACCCGTGGTCACGATCCATCCAATCAGTGAGACCATACCACCTGAACCTGACGTTGTTCAATTGGAAGTTGATATGGATCTTGTCACTTTTTTGCCAGCACATCTAAATCCCGAATTCGAACGACTGGAAGTTGTTCCTGTATCGGTCGCCCCAAAATCTATTGTAGCCATTGAGTCTCCCATATCGCACAATCAACCTCTTGAAATATACTTCGGGTATGACGGAAAATTCCTTCCACCTGGTTTAGTTTCGATTGAAGAAATACCACAAGACAAAACACCTTTAACTCCAACTCATTTTGGGACGAAGCTTTACCCGCACAAGTCTTTTTCTCAATCACCTTCCTCTGCTTTTTCTGATCCTATGTCAATTTGAGTTCCCATAGATCCTGTGGGGTATACATTGGGTCGTATGACCATGGCTGAGACAGCATCCCAGACTGAACCATTTGTTTCAGCTGGTACAACATCTACTGTTGCTTCATCTTCGATGTATTTTCCTTTGGTTTCACCCATGTCATCATCCAAAATCCTATCTGGTTCCTCCCTTATGAGTATTGAACAACTTGATCCTTTATTCACATATTCAGTGCAATATCAAGTTGGTCCCATCAATTATTCTCCTTGGTGTTCGGTGATACCACATAAATTACCCTCGAATATTCCTAAGCTCAATGGAAACCCTAGAGAAGACCTTTCAACACATGTTATAACTTATCATTTATGGTTCTCATCAAACTCCTTAAATGATGACTCCGTTAGACTACATCTTTTCCAGTGCATTCTCACTGGTCCAACTACACAATTAGGATGGTTCTTTTCCTTTTTCAATCTCGTTAAAAAAGGAATCAGGTAATGAGGATGGTTCTTTTACTGCGTTAACCTCGTTAAAAAATGAAACAGATTCATGAGGATAGTTCTTTTATTGTTTCAACCTCGTTAAAAAATGAAACAGGTTATGAGGATAGTTCTTTTCCTGTGTCAACCTCGATAAATGAAACAGGTTCCCAAGAGGATGGTTCCTTCACTATGTCAAACTCGTTAAAAAATGAAACATGCCTTGAGGATAGTTCTTTTACCATGTCAACCTCGTTAAAAAATGAAACAGAGCTTGAGGATAGTTCTTTTCCTCTGTCAAGCTTGTTAAAAAATGAAATAAATCCTCTCCTAATTAAGACAAGTCTTCCATATGATCTCATAATTGAACCTTCATTCCATCTAGCTATTAGTAACCAGTAGTCTATTTAGGTGAATGAAATGAAGCTTGGGGGGCATATGCTATTGCAGGGGCCATTCGACATGTGCTCTTGCAGGGGGCATTCAAAACTATCTCGAGTCCATTACGGTTATAATTTTCAAGACTCGTTAAACACATGAAAATCCCGAGCTTCTTTTGCTATTTTTCATGCTCATAAAACACATGAAAATACTGAGTTCTTTCCATCTTTTCCTGCTTGAAAATTAAATATAAAGTCGGCCAACGCATACTTTTATCCTTCTTTTTCGAGCTTTGATAAAAATGAAAAAGGAATTGAAGTGCACTTTTATCTCTTTTTCGAGCTTCGATAACGGAAAAAAAGGAACCCTTGGAGTCTTCTTTTAGCTCATTTCAGACTCTGATAATGTGAAAATAGTGCCGAGAACTTGTCTATTCGAGCTCGTAAAAGTAAATGAAATGACGTATACTCAGTATAAGTTTAACCCTTTTCCGGACTGAGAAATATTATTTACGAAAAAGGGAAACCTTAGTCGAGCATGGCTAGGAGGTTCTCTTAGATATCATTTTACACTTTTTCGGATCTGAGCGACAAATTTACGAAAAAGGACTCATGCAGTTTTCTTTTTTCCTCTTTTTTCAAACTTTCTAAATATGAAAAAGGATCAGGCTGTCACTATCGTTAGGCTCGTTAAAACATAAAATAGTGATGGGCTTGTCGATCATGGCAAGAATTGAGTTTCATTTATCGCTTTTAAATTATTAAATAGAGATGCATATTCGCCCGAAGGTTTGAATTATGGATCAAGCATATGCTATCCTCCTCAAGCTTGTTAAAAAATAAAGAGGTACTGGTCAACAAATGACCAGGGAAAATTTGGGAGAGTGAACATAACTTTTATGGTAGCAAGTCGCTCTTGAACATGATACTTCACTCCATCATCGTGACTGTTTGGGTTGGGTAATCTTCTTGACGGTTCATTCATACCTATGATACATCATACCTTCACTTCGGTTTTAGGTCAATGTTGCCAACTCATCTTAGTGTCGTCGATATGTTCAAGAGAAGTCATCCAGTGAATACTCATCCTTCTGGAATAATTATAAACCTTCATTTTCATGATAGTCACCCCTGAACATTACTATATCAAGTCACATTTTGTCTCCGAAATTAGTAACTTTCGTTTCTCGATAAAGTAACTTCCTGTCAAAATCAAATCATCATCCAAGAAGTTTACTTAGAAACATCATCTTCGATTACCATTAGGCTTGTTATAGCATCGACAAGATCCTCGCTTCTGGAATTTTGACCGAAATATTTTGTTTGGCGTTTGACATCAAATCATCTATTCATGCCTTACGAAATGTACTATAGTACCTTGAGAGCCATTAACATCGATGGTGGTTCTCTCGTGTTTGTTAATAGATCACATCATTGGCTTGTAATCAAACGATGTCTTACCATGTTTGACTACAAATCATATATTCACATGGCTAGACTTGTACCCGAACGATCGAGTGATCGAGATAAGAAGACCCCAGATCTAGTTTCATCCATCCAAGCTACGATTTCAGGATTGTTGTACACATCATCTGTACGGTAACCTTACATACAGATCGTCATCCGAACATGGGACTATATCTGTAGGCATGTTTGTATTGGGAAACATTCTAATGTAGATGACTTTTTGCACTATGTACATATTATTATATAGTTTATGTGCTGATTATAGGAATGCCTCCCTCGGAAATTTGTGATCAAGATGAAAATATCATGATGTAATGTATTGTAAGATTTATGCAGGTCGCCACTCCGCTTCAGTTCCAGCTCATCACGTCGTAAAGCATCTCATTCAAAAAATATTATTATTATTTTGACTTCATGATTTAGGGGGTAGATGTTATAGGTCAATTTAGGCATCATCCCCCATGCCCTGGTCAAACTGGACATCATCCCCAAGACCAATGAAATAGGATCTATCATCCCCTTACATTTCAGTTGCTATATGCCCTAAGAGAAGAAAAAATCATTCATGGCTTCTATTGTGAGATTTCCATGGTTTGAAGTATATGTTATATCACTTTTTAACTCACACATGTTGCCCCTAAAGGGACTAACTGTGTTGCATATGCAACATCCTCCATTCAAGGGTGCACTGCAATGCACTTCCTGACATTCAAGAGTCCGTTGGTCACCTGGGAGTGGAATTCTCATTGTTCCAGGAATCTCCACATGGCCAGTGCCTTCTAGAAGAGTCCATATGTGTCAAAATTCAAATCCAAGTGTCCATCTAACACCTCTAAACTTGGGAAAATGTCTTGCCTATTATTAGAAAGTCATTCATTGAGAAACTACCATCAATTTCCCTATAAATTGAGCACATATCCTAGTGCTAGGGAAGGAAGAAGTTTGGTAAAGCAATGTTATTAGATTCTCATTTGAGAGAGTGAAAGTACTGATATACTACTAGTGTGATGTTGGATGTGATGAGGCTGGGATGAAGCTAGAGCTGGTGGCATCAAATCGATCATTAGTTGTAACCTCCCCCTTCTACTCTTTAATAAAGATTGCTATTCATTTTCCCATATATGTATCTATTTATGTTTCTATTTCTCATGAAATGGATTCTTGAATGATATGTATGTTTCACATATAATCAATTTGAGTGATTAAAATAAGTAGGCATATGTATATTGCAACTTGCTTGCTGTTCTCTGTTTATGCTTGCAGGAATCAATCTGGTGATTTGAGTTGGATTGAAGGCGACAAAAAAAGCGACAAAAGGAGAAGGAGAAGGAGAAGCGTTTGGATTGCAAGTAGGTTCTTCTATCATTATGAGTGTCTATTTAATTAGAGAAAGTGATAGAAAAGTATTTTATCTATTTTTCTAAGTGCCTAGCACCACACTTACGAAATTTGATTTATCTGTAGATCATAATTATGCATAACAAATTGGTGACTCTGCTGGAGAGTTTCCTATCATTCTTGGTGTTTTTGCCTCCGCTAATCCTCATCAGTAGCATATACTTTTAGTTATTAGAGTTTTGAATGAAATAATTTCATTAGAAATGTGTTTTTTATCTTGCATTTTCAATCATTTCTATGCCCAACGCACTATTTCTCAAGACACAGTGCACTACAATGCACTGTCTCCCACTCAGGGGTGCACTGCAATGCACTGTCTCCCCTTAGAGACTGTGTTTCCCCCTTAGCCAACCAAATTACATTTAAATTTGTCATTGCTATCATTCTTAGCCATTTGTTTATTGTATTCTCAATTGTCTGATACCTCTTAGAGACCAATGAATTTACCTGATTCTTCCTCCTTTGAAAAGTAAATTTGTTTAATGTCTCTTTAGTGTTTTTCTTTATCGTTGACAAATCAAATTCAAGGTATTTTATTTCCGCATAAGATCCATTTGTTTTCGTAAAGGAAATTGTCGTTAAATTCTTTGTTTCCTGTAGGAAAAATTGTAGTTCCATTCTTTTTTTTCCTAAAAGAGAAATTGTTATTAAATTCCTCATTTCTCAAAGAAGAAAACATTTCTTTTTTGTTGATTTGATGCATATAGTTTCCTTTCTTGCATTCACAATAAAGGAGCTGAAAAGAAAAACATGCATGTGAATATAGTGAATTGTGTGTGTTGCATAGGAACAAGTTAGGAAAGATGCATTTTAGTTTGTTCTCTTTTTTATTTGCTCTAAAACTTATTGCTCTTTCCCTTAGTAGCTAGGATTTTCATTGAAAAAGCTAAAATTGAAAAGTTTGCTTATCATATTAGTTTTTTATTTTTAGGAATTTCCATCACATCACGCGGTGAACCCCAAAGACAAACTTTCTAAACAATATCAACTTAAAATTTACATAAATTTACCCAAGAAAGCATTGGAACCATAACGATAACATTTAGAAGATCTAGGCTAGAGATGTGTTTCGACGTCGTTAAACATAGCAGCTATCGTTAACTTGTCTGCGATCCTTTCCAAGTGTGATACCTCACTTCACGTACATAAGTATATTGGAGCTCGTCCACATACCTTATGGTATCTTGGGCAGTGTTCTAGTATGAAAAGTATAAGGGGGTGCTCTCACTATGTGGTGTCGCATTAGACAACACTAATACAGACTTGGGTTTCCACGTACCTTCAGGTATATTTGGGAGGAAAATTTAGGTTGCTATCCATCCATAGTGAACCGAGTTGGCCGCCTTGTAACTTGTGATACACCGAGCACAACATTCGGGGAGATTTCCTTCTCGTACTTATTGGTTCGCCATAAGGTATTATGCAGTTCACAATTACTTGGTAAACCTTTTGCCTAGAATTACCCTTTTATTTTGTTTATTTTTTGTTGTCATAAAATAAATCAGTCATCGTGGAATAATAACACCATTTTTCCCGTCATTCGTGTAGAATAGCACTAAAACCACCTTTACCACAGGGAGCCATTTCTGATCGGTAAAGGCGACATCGCTCTACCGAAACTAGTACTATCAATACCTCTGGTGCGACATCATCCTGACATATACCAAAGTTGGCTCAATTCATTTCTACAAATCCTGGTTCATCTACTGTTGTCGAGATGGAGTTCTCATAGCTACTCGTGGTCACGATCCATCCAATCAGTGAGACCATACCTCCCGAACCCGGCGTTGTTCAACTGAAACTTGATCTGGATCTTGTCACTTTTTTCCCAGCACATCTTAATCCCAAAGTCGAACGACATGAAGTTTTTCCTATATCGGTCGCCCCAAAATCTATTGTAGCCATTGAGACTCCCATATCGCATAGTCAACCTCCTGAAATATACTTCAGGCATGACGACAAAATCCTTCCACCTGATTTAATTTTGATTGAATAAATACCACAAGACGAAACACCTTTAACTCCAACTCTTTTGGGGGGGAGCTTTACCTGTACGAGTCTTTTCCTCAATCACCTTCCTCTGTTTTTGTTGATCCTGTTTCAATTCGAGTTCCCGTAGATCTTGTAGGGTATACATTAGGTCGTATGACCATGGCTGAGACAACATCCTAGATTGAACCATTTTTTTCAGCTACGACAACATCTACTGTTGCTTCATCTTCGATGTATTTTCCTTGGATTTCACCCATGTCATCATCTAGAATCCTATCTGGTTCCTCCCTTATGAGTATTGAACGACTTGATCCTTTATTCACGTCTTTAGTGCAATATCAAGTTGGTCCCATCAATTATTATCCTTGGTGGCTGGTGATACCACATAAATTACCCTTGGATATTCCTAAGCTCAATGGAAACCCTGGAGAAGACCCGTCAATGCATGTTATAACTCATCATTTATGGTGATCATCAAAATCCTTAGATCATGACTCCGTTAGACTACATATTTTCCAGTGCACACTCACTATTCCAACTTCACAATGAGGATGGTTATTTTCTTGTGTCAACCTCGTTAAAAAATGAATCAGGGAATGAGGATGGTTCTTTTACCGTGTCAACCTCATTAAAAATTGAAACAGATTTATGAGGATAGTTCTTTTACCATGTCAACCTTGTTAAAAAATGAAACAGGTTATGAGGATATTTATTTCCCTGTGTCAACCTCGATAAAGGAAACAGGTTCCCATAAGGATGGTTCCTTCACTGTGTCAACCTCGTTAAAAAATGAAACATGCCTTGAGGATAGTTCTTTTACTATGTCAACCCCGTTAAAAATGAAACATGCCTTGAGCATATTTCTTTTCCTGTGTCAACCTCATTTGAAATGAAACAAATTGTCTCCTAATTAAGACGAGTCTTCCATATGATCTCATAAATGAACCTTCATTCCATCCAGCTATTAGTAACCAGTAGTCTACTTAGGTGAATGAAATGAAGCTTGGGGGGCATGTGCTCTTGTAGGGGGCATTCGACATGTGCTCTTGTAGGGGGCATTCAAAACTATCTCGAGTCCATTCTTGTTATTATTTTCAAGACTTGTTAAACTCATGAAAATCCCAAGCTTCTTTTGCTATTTTTCATGCTCGTAAAACATGAAAATGTCGAGTTCTTTCCATATTTTCCTACTCGTAAATTAAATTGAAATTCGACCAAAGCATACTTTTATCCTTCTTTTTCGAGCTTTGATAAAAATGAAAAAGGAATTGAAGCGCACTTTTATCTCTTTTTCAAGCCTCGATAATGGCGAAAAAGGAACCCTTGGAGTCTTATTTTAGCTCTTTTCAACTTTGATAATGTGAAATATTGCCGAGCACTTGTCTTTTCAAGCTCGTAAAAGTAAATAAAATGACATCTACTTAGTATAAGTTTAAACCTTTTCCGAACTGAGATAGATTATTTACGAAAAAGGAAAACCTTAGTTGAACATGGCTAGGAGGTTCTCTCAAATGTCATTTTACACTTTTTTCAGATCTGAACGACAAATTTACGAAAAAGGACTCATGTAGTTTTCTTTTGTCCTCTTTTTCAAACTCTCGAAATGAAAAAGGTTCGGGTTGTCACTGTCGTTAGACTAGTTAAAACATAAAATAACGACGGGCTTGTCGATCATGGCAAGAATCGAGTTTCTTTTATCGCTAGACTCATTAAATTATTAAATAGCGATGCATATTCACCCGAAGGGTTGAATTATAGATCAAGTATATGTTATCCTCCTCAAGCTTGTTAAAAATAAAGAGGTACTAGTCAGAAAATGACTGGGGAAAATTTTGGAAAGTGAACAAAACTTTTACGGTAGCAGATCACTCTTGAACATGACATTTCACTCCATCATCGTGACTGTTTGGGTTGGGTAATCTTCTTGATGGTTCATTAATACCTATGATTCATCATACCTTCACTTTTTTTTTTGGGTCAATGCTGCCAACTCATCTCAGTGTTGCCAATATGTTGAAGAGAAGTCATCTAGTGAATACTCATCCTTTTGCAATACTCATAAGCCTTCATTTTCATGACAGTCATCCCTAAACATTGCTATATCAGGTCACATTTTGTCTATGAAATCAGTAACTCCCATTTCTTGACAAAAGTGACTTCCTTTCGACATCAAATCATCATCTAGGAAGTTTACTTAGAAACATCATCTTCTAGTACCATGAGGCTTGTTACAACATCGACAAGATCCTCACTTCCAGACTTTTGAACGAAATATTTTGTTTGGCGTTCGACATCAAATCATCTATTCATGCCTTACAAAATGTACTTCAGTACCTTGCGAACCATTAACATCAATGGTGGTTCTCTCACGCTTGTTAACAACTCCCACCATTAGCTGTTAATCAAACGATGTCTTACCATGTTTGACTACAAATCATATATTCGCATGGGTAGACTTGTACCCAAACGATCGAGTGAACGAGATAAGAAAATCCCAGATCTAGTTTCAGCCATCCGGGTTGTGATTTCAGGATTGTTGTACACATCATCTATACAGTGACCTTACATACAGATCGTCATCCGAACATGGGCTTATATCTATAGGCATGTCTATATTGGGCAACATTCCAATGTAGACGACTTTCTGCACTATGTACATGTTGTTAGATAGTTTATGTGCTGAGCATGGGAATGTCTCCCTCAACAATTCGTGATCAAGATGAAAATATCATGATGTAATGTATTGTAAGATTGATGCAAGTCACCACTCCTCTTCAACTCATCACGTTGTAAAGCATCTCATTCAAAAAATATTATTATTGTTTCGAATTCATGCTTTAGGGGGCAGATGTTATAGGTCAATTTGGGCATCATCCCCCATGACTTGGTCAAAATGGACATCATCCCCAGGACTAATGAAATAGGGTCTATTATACCCTTACATTTCAGTTGTTATATGCCTTAAGAGAAGAACAAATAATTCATGGCTTCTATTGTGATTTTTCCTTGGCTTGAAGTATATGTTATATCACTTTATATGAACTCACCAATGCTACCTCGAAAGGGACTAACTGCATTTCATATGTAGCATCATCCACTGAAGGGTGCACTACAATGCACTTCTCGACATTCAAGAGTGCGTTGGTCACCTGGGAGCGTAATTCTCATTTTTCCAAGAATCTCCACATGGCTAGTGCCTTCCAGAAGAGTCCATATGTGTCAAAATTCGAATCCAAGTGTCCATCTAACAAAGTTGAACTTGAGAAAATGTCTTTCCTATTATTATAAAGTCATTCATTGAGAAACTACCATCAGTTTCCCTATAAATTGAGCACATATCCTAGTGCTAGGGAAGGAATAATTATGGTAAAGAAATGTTGTTGGATTCTTATTTGAGAGAGTGAAAGCACTGATATGCTACTGGTGTGATGTTGTATGTGACGAGGCTGGGATGAAGCTGGAGCTGGTGGCATCAAATCGATCATTGGTTGTAACCTCCCCTTTATAATATTTAATAAAGATTGTTGTTCATTTTCCCATAAATGTATCTGTTTATGTTTCTATTTCTCATGCAATGGATTCTTGAATGATATGTATGTTTCACATCTAATCGATTTGAGTGATTAAGATAAGTAGGCATATGTATCTTGCAATATGTTTTTTGTTCTTTGTTTATGATTGCAGGAATCAATCTGGTGATCTGAGTTGGATTGAAGGTGACAACAAAAGCGACAGAAGGAGAAGGAGAAGAAGAAGCACTTGGATTGCAAGTAGGTTCTTCTATCATTTTGTGTGTCTATTTATTTTAGAGAAAGTGATAGCAAAGTATTTCATCTATTGTTTTAAGTGCCTAGAACCACACTTAGGGAATTTGATTTATCTGTAGATCATAATTTTGCATAACAGAGGGCACACTCCTTTTACCTGAAGGAGTGTGCTCAAGTTGAGCACATGTCTTCACCAACTTGGAGTGTGCTTTTGGTTTTTGAGTTTTTTTCTTGCTTTTGCTTGCCTTTTAGTGTTTTTCGAGTGTGTGCATGGCGGGAAGGTGAGTTTCTAAGTCAAGAAATATCATGATTTCACCTAACCATGGACTAACTAATTCAAGCACTTCTAACGGTTAAGTGATGATGCTTAGGAAACATTAACTTAGGAGGATGCAGAACTAGGATAAAATACATAAATAACAAATAAAATAGCATGATGACTCAAGGGGGATTGAAATGAAAGTTATTGTAGGTTCCAAAAGTGACATTGGAACAAAATTTGGAGGGTCGTTGTCACAACAAAAACACTTGGTGACACACTAGGAGAACCCCAACTTATCTGAAATGGTTTTGTTGTCAGGAAAAAGTCTCATTTATTCAGGAAGTGTTGATTCAATCAGTGGGTTACCTTAGCTCCCCATTCTTACCAGTTAAAGATATAGTCTTCCCTATTCCATTGCTCGATGTAATAAAACAATATAGCAATCCATATCATCAACTTGTCGATGTAAGTAAGGTTAATATAGTATGGAAAATTAAAAATAATCAGTGTGATTTTACATCTCTGGCGTTGCTTCGTTTCGAGTAAGCCTGGAAAGTACCATGACGAAGTCACTTCAGGAACACAAACATTGCTTCACTGCCTGTGATCCTGGACAATACCTCATTGAAGTCGCTTGCTTCACCTCCCTGCGCATGAAGCCTTTCTCTTCTTTCACCCTTTATATTTTTTCCTTTTCTTTTCATAGGACCGTGCATATGCACTTATTATTTTTCAATGGGCAGAAGAGGGATCTCGACCTATTAAGAGCAGAGGAGGTTGCTCCTTCAGAGAAATGTTTTAGGCCTCTGATGCTTTACTCGCTAAAAGTTCCCCCCTTATATTACACTACATAGACATATAAAAAAGAACACACATTTTTTTCATAACAGGACTGAGTGTAGGAATGAGAATCCTACATAGATGTGGACTTCATGATTTGATTACAACTTCCCATCTAAAAGATCATGTTTTCCATCGAAAAATAATCGACTTAAAAGAGATAAACCAAATCAAGGAAGAGGGTAATAGATAAGCCAACGGTTGTGTGTTACCATAAATT
Organism: Pinus albicaulis; assembly: GCA_034641835.2. NCBI lineage: Eukaryota > Viridiplantae > Streptophyta > Pinopsida > Pinales > Pinaceae > Pinus > Pinus albicaulis. Next base: position 54,345 of record JAXQQM020077949.1, on the reverse strand, counting down.
TCCATTCACAAAATATTAGCCAAGTCATCTCAAATCTCAAAACTGACTTTATTCAAAGACAAATGAAACCGAAAGAATAAAATCGAAACATGAAATATGAAAACCGCACAAAAAGAATGCAATGCATATAACTACATGCAACCTATCATAACATAACCTAACAAGACAAGGTCGCGTAATTTACAATGAAATTTCCAATGCAGCCATAAAAGCTTCTCCAGACCTTTAGACTAGAAAATTTAATCATGTAGAATAAAAAAAAAATCAGTGCCGTGAACAAGAGAGACCGTGCAAACATCTACACTGACAAACAGAAACAAGAAGTGAAACCACAATGGTGTATTACACTCAACTTATCTACCAAATACAAAGTTCCACAATAAAAAGAACTACCCGATTTGTGGCCATACAATACTTTACGAAGATCCTGCAAGTACAGGCCATGAGACATGGGTCCAGACTGAAAAGATACTTCTAATAAATCTGCAATGGGATCATGGAAACAACCTTTAGGGAAATATGGACATGAAATAATGATTAAGACAAATCAATGTCATAATCAATGTTATTAGGTTGACCACAATACAAGCTATCGTGCATGTGATTTTATTTGGTGGATGTGAAAAAGATTTATTGCAGATTACAGATTTGTTTAAGATGGGATGTATCGGTGGAACAATAGTCAAATTAAATTTCCTCCCCTGGGGGTTGAAAATTTTACGTGAAGAAAATAAGCATCCCTCAGGAGAGATTCAACATTCCATGTGATGACATGAATGATCAAACTGTGCAAAAGACACATAAAATGATTGAAATCACAAATATCGTCATAGTGATAGGAACCTGACATAACCATCAACATAAGATGAAGTGTCCTACTCACCTGAATTAGCTTTGAATTTTGACAATATTGATAATCAATCTGAGAAAACACAATCAACTTCTTATCAAAACAAGGTTCATTATTTAAATTATGAGATTCAAACGAAGATAGATTTTCAATATTATTGCAAAAATATTCGATGATAAACATATCATTTTCTTGGTCAAATAGAGATATACTAGAAACAAAATCATTGATTATTTCATCATAATACATTTGAAATTGATGGGAATCCAAATATGCATGTAAATGCATTATTTCATCCATTTTACGTAAATAATCATGAACATATAATTATGAAAACAGGAAATCATTAGGGTCATGATCATCCAAGGGTTCAACTTAGTTAATGGATGGAAGATCGGCTGGTGAAATATCAATGTTAGGAGATGGTTGATTGATAAAATCAGATGAATCACTTTTGGGGAAAATATGTGAAAGAAAAAAAAAATAGTTGATCTTTCGGTTTAATGATTGATTGAGGTTTGAAACACGAAACATCAAAAGGAGGAGGACATGGAACAAAAGGAAAGTCTGGTTCTTCCTTAGGATGTTGAGATTCATTTAGATCAGGAGGACATGATGAATCAAATTCAAAATATTTCATTGACCGCTAGAATAATAAATGGAACTTCTCTTCCAAGAATAGCCAGTCCACATCCTCGTCTGAGAATTCGCAACAAAGATGAAGGAATAGATCAACGAAATTTTCAAGAGTTTCATTCACTTCCATTCTAAGTTGATCGATTTCATTAAGAGCATCTTGGTATTCATACTTGTCAAAGATGCGATGAATTTCATTGACCAAATGCTTGAAAGATGTGATAGAAGGAGTGGGTAGAGAGTAACACCATTGCTTCACAGGACCATCCAATTTAAGGGTAAAAAACCGCATGAGGATTTCTTCCGAATAAACACCACTTGAAAAACATAATTGAATGAATTAAATCATGTAATCAAGGATGTTTGTCGTACCCTTGCCATCGAATTTACGATGTGACAAGTTATGCAAAATTAAGTGAAGATTGAAATATTTAAATCTTCTGAAAAACACCTCAGGATTATGATTTGGGATGAATCCATTAAACGTAGGATATTGGAACAAACTTCATAGGCTCAACTTGTCATATGGCCCTCCTTCTAGTTCCAAAAATGTTGATGGTGCTGGATGCCGCCAACACTGTAAGATAATATCCCCAATGTGAAGTCCCAATTAGACCTCACACCATTTGGTGTAGGATTCCCATCCAGTCATACGGTTTGGCCACCAATGGAATGTTTTTCCAAGATATTCCCTGGTTACGATCAAACACATAAGAACACAATGCCTCTTTGGGTCTGCAAGAATGTGAGCTTTGTGAAACACCCAATGTAAGGTGTACGAGGGAGACTTCCATGGATGGTGAGGGAAATGAGCCACCTTATAGAAAAATAATAGTATTATCCGAAAGGGGGACCTGGGGATAAAGAGGAAGACTTGTTGAGTACCTGAAAATTAGTCCACATAATAAACAATAATCGTTAAAGCATAAAAACATTCATTTAATAATAGCCATATCTAAGCAACGAACTAGTTCATTAAATTAGTATGTAATAAAGAACCATATGCCATAAACATAACCATAATAGTCCAACTACATATACAATACATGTATGAAGGAATGTTGGCTCATTGAGATTCTGAATATAAGTGTAAGATCCCAAGTACATTGTTACATGAATGAAACATTGTATCCAATAGTGGAACCCAAAGCCACAACTTTCTTCTCCAAAGAATGATTTTTGTCCTGTGTATTACAAGAGAAGCCAAGGAAATACCTCTAGAATCTAAGCCTTCCAAAAGCCCCTTGGTTGAGTAATGAGGATCTATTTATAACAGGTGAAAATAACCTTTGGTATTCCTCATGACTCTTTGAATTCTATGAATATTCTTATTCTAACATGACTTATTATTACATTCCAATGTGTGGATATTCATATTCCACGTGTATCTCTTGGACTTCATTACATAGCATTTATTACATAAGACAAATTACAAATGATATGATGACTATATAAGATTAAAATGAGGATGGGAAAAAGACTCATCAAATGGATAAGCCATTTTCTTCTACATGGAGATTAGTTGTAATGTAAGTGTGCCAAGCTCTGAACTCAGTAGAGATTTCTTTGACCTGAGCTAGACAGTCCCTAATGTAGTGTGTCTTAACCTCCAATTCCTCTGGAAATATGTTCTTGGAGTTTGAATGTACATTGTTCCACATCCATGAAAGATTCATATGAGATTTTCCCAGTGCAATGGCATACTGCAGAATAATGTCTTTGGTTACCTCCAATCCTTCCCATTATGTTTCTTGCTTGATCTGCTCGAAGTATTGTTGTATCTACGGGAATATGACCTCCTTTCCTTTGATTTCCTCTAGTGTACCAATCAAAGGCATCCCATGCTTTTGTGTTAGAGACTCAAACACATTGTGTCGTCAATTTTATGTAGAAATGGTACTAATCAACTGTTCACCAAAGCGCATGAAGTCTTGGTGATGTTGTCTCAATTGAAATCTATCCAATTCCGTGGTAATCATGTCTTTCTTCTCCAAATGTTGTGGTACAATTGGATACTTGGCAGTCCACTCCTATAGTTGATCGACTGCTCCATTTTTTCCTTCAGAATTTTCACCACTTCCTATTCCTTCTTGTATATTCCAACAAGAGGAGACACTACTTTTTGAAGAAAGACCATTTCATCATACAATTGTGCCGTGGTATCTGATATGAAACCAACTCCAAAAATAGAAGAAAAGAGAGATCAACGCCTTAGAAATAAGCCACTTCGACGGGGAAACCTCCTTTACATTACATAAATGAACAATTCTTGGATGATACAAATGACACAACCTCCTTCTATATATAGGAGTCCATGGGGTCACAATATAATCCTAGTTGACCTAATAATAATAATGGAAGGTCACAATAATAACAATATTGGGGTTACAGGGGTACAACAATACAAATAAGGGGGCTACACTAACAAAAATAAGGGACTACACTAGTAATATAGGGACCTAACATGCCCCTCTCATTCAAAAAAGTGTTGTCCTCAACGCTTGAGTAGCTCTGGGTGCTTCTGTATAAAATTCTCATCCTCCCATGTAGAATCTTCAGTGGGTAAGTTCTTCCACTTGATGAGATACTCTGAAATTGATCGATTTCGTAGCTGTCGCGTTTTTGTTTCTGTGACTGCTTTAAGTTCCAATATGATTTTTCCTTTCTCATCAAGTTCTGGAAATATTGTTTGAATTGAAATTTTTTCACCTATAACCTTCTTTAAGCATGAAACATGGAAAAATGGATGCACTCGCGACAAAGCATGAAGCTCCAATTTGTATGCCATAGTACCAATATTTTGCAACACCTTGTAAGGACCATAGTACTTTGGCAATAATTTATTACCCTTCTTAGCTTGCTTGAGGGGCATTTGTTTGTATGGTTGTAGCCGTAAAAATGCCTAGTCTCCTACATCAAAACTTCTCTCACTGTGATGTGGATCTCCCTGTTGTTTCATTCGATTTTGTGCCAAATTTAGGTTATCCTTTAAGAGTTGGAGAACTTGTTGTTGATGCTCCATGTGATCTTCCACTGCTTGAAACTTAAAATTTTCTCTTAAATATGATGTGATGGACGGGTGGATGATATCCATAAAGTTCCATAAATAGGGTCATTTTTGTTGCAATATGGAAGGAAGTGTTATACCACCATTCAACGAGAGGTAACCACTTGACCCATTGTGTTTATTTATCAGATACAAAACAACGAAGATATCCTTCCAAAAATTTATTCACTATCTCAATTTGACCATCGGATTGAGGATGATAATATGAGCTATGAGCTAGTTGAGTACCCAAACAAGAAAATAATTCTGTCCAAAAATTTCCAGTAAAAATGGGATCTTTGTCACTTACAATAATATTTGGGTTTCCATGTAGCTTTTGAATTGTTTCCATAAATGAGGTAGCAACTGTACTTGTTTTAAATGGATGAGATAATGTACAAAAGTGTGCATACTTGGTAAGTCTATCAACTACCACCATGATGACATTATTTCCTTCGGACTTAGGTAAACCTGTGATAAAATCCATTGAAATCTCCTCCCAACGTTGAATTGGAATGGATAAAGGATGTAGAAGACCCGGGGTCTTAATTGTCTCAACTTTATTTTGCTGTCAAACCAAACATTCGGCCACAAACTTTTGAATATCAGATTTAAGGCCATCCCAAAAAAAAATTTCTTGACCGTGTGGTAAGTTTTAAAAAATATTGAGTGTCCTCCTAAAGGCAAAGTGTGCAATTCAAAAAGAATCTTTTGTTTTAGTTGGGAATTCTTACAAAGATATAAGCGATCTTTATACCATAAGGAATAATTTTTCCAACTAAATGTATCAGATGTACTAGGATCTTGCTGCAAATTTTGAATGAGTGTCCACACTTCTTTATCCTTCTTCCATTCATCCCTTGCTTCGGTTATCCAATCTAGTTGGATAATAGAAATGGCACAAAGAAATGCTTCCACCACTTCATTCTTTCTTGAGAGTGCCTCTGCAACAACATTTAGCTTCCCTTTTTTGTAGATTATTTCAAATTCATAACGCAACATATTTGTGACCCATTTTTTTTGCTCTTCTGAAGATAGTCTTTGTTCCAAAAAGTGTTTAAGACTATCATGATTAGTTTTTACCTTGAAGTGTCTGCTCATTAGGTAAGGTCACCATTTCTTTAGTGCATGTAGTATTGCTAGCATTTCCTTCTCATAAATAGCTTTCTGTAAATACTTTCCTTTGATTGGACGACTTTCAAAAGTAATGGGTCTTCCTTCTTGTATTAAAACAACATAATTCCATTTCCGAAGGCATCACATTCCACAATAAAGGTTTTTGTGAAGTCTGGCGTAGCTAAGATCGGTGCTAGACACATTGCCTCTTTAAGATGTTCAAAGGCTTTAGTTTCTTCAGGAGTCCATGAAAATGCATCTTTCTTCAATAATGTTGTTAGAGGGACCCTTTACCCGAGAAATCCTCACAACTGCTTTATGGTTGTGGGGAATTTCCATTCCTTAATGGCTTTAATTTTTTTAGGGTCTACCTTAACACCCTCGTGAGATACAATATGACCCAGATATTCCACCTCTTGTACTCCAAAGAAACATTTGGAGGTTTTTTCATATAATTGTTTCTCCTCCAATAGTTTGAGCACCCTATCAACATGTTGAAAATGATCCTTCCAAGAATTGTTGTAGATTAGTATATCATCAAAAAATACTAACACAAATTTTGTAAGGAAGGTTTTGAAAATGGAATTCATCAACCCTTGAAATGTAGAAGGTGCATTGGTAAGGCCAAAAGGCATGACCAAAAATTCGTAATGACCCTCATGAGTTCGAAATGCTATTTTCGGAATATCTTTAGTCTTCATTCTAATTTGATGATATCCTGAACGAAGATCCAACTTGGTAAAATAAATTTCTCCATGTAATTCATCCAATAATTCATCAATAACAGGAATGGGAAATTCATCTTTAATTATGAGCTTATTGAGCTCCCTATAATCCGGACACATGCGTCATGATCCATCCTTCTTGTGTACCAATACTACAAGAGCAGAGAAAGAACTTTGACTAGGTTGAATTATACCTGCCTCTAACATTTCTGCAATCATACATTCAATTTCGCTCTTTTGGACATAAAGATATCTATAAGGCCTAACGTTTGGAGGAACACTTCATGGAATCAAATGAATAGCATGATCATAATCACAAATAGGTGGGATTCCTCTGGGAGTTTCAAACACCTTGGAATGATTGTCCAAGACTTGTTAGAGATCTGCATAAATAGATGATTTTGATGTTGGAACTTCTAGTGAGCATAATTGTGCAATTACACCTCGTTGTTCTTTCTTTAGAAGCTTTGTCATGACATTAGAGCTTATTATCCTTCCTGGCTTCCCTGCAATACCTCGTAATTCAACTTCCTTTCTTCTGAAAAAAATTTCAAGAAAGTTCTTAAAAATTAAAATCTATCGTCCCCAAAGATTGTAACCATTGTACTCCTAGTACAACATCGGCACCTCCCATTGGAATGGAAAGCATTGGACTATTCAATACATATTCCCCCATGGTTAACTTTATATTATGGCATTTTCCAAAGAAATTTATAGTTTCTCCATTTGCAACCATCTCTTGACATTCTAGTATTGGGCATGGGAAACAATTCAATTCCTTGGCTACCTTACAATGAATAAAATTATGGGTACGAACCGAATCAATCAACACTATTACCTTTTCCTTCTTCATATGTCCTTCTATATTGACAGTTTGAGGAGTGATAATTCCTGCCAATGCATTACAGGATATGGTCATACTCATTTATTCTTTTTCTAGGGTTGGTTCCTGGTGTATATCCTCTTCTTTTTAACTTTATTATTCCTTTTCTTCCTCCTCCTCACAATCTATGTAAAATATTTTCTTTTTAGCACACTTATGACCTTTAGTGTATTTGTTATCACAACTGTAGCAAATCTCTTTTGCTCTTTTTTCTTCCAATTGTTGTGGTGTCAACCTTGTAGGTTATGGAAGTCTAGGAGTATCAAAACTTCCAACTTTATAGATGTGAGTGGCAGGCTTCCTTGTCGCTAGAATTTTGCATTCAATTTTTCTTTCCAACCTGAATACGTTCTCCAATGAATCAGGTTCCCAAACACGAACCTCATTTTGGATGTTATCCTTTAAAGTACCTATGAAGAGATCAATCTTGTGTTCCTCTAAAATATTAGTTACCCTTATATTCAATTTTTGGAAGTCCTCAATGTGCTCCCCCACTGACTACTTTTGCTTGAGATTTATCAATTGGCTAAAAAAAGTGTTGCTCTTTGTACCCTCATAATGTGCTATCATTTCCTCCATAAAAATTGACCAAGTGACAATTTTTTTACGGGAGCAAAGCCATCGATACCATACAAATGTATTTTGTTCTAAATGTAAAGTTGCAATGTGTACCTTTTGCATGTTTTGCACATTATGGAGATCAAAATATTGCTCCATTTGTAATATCCATGTTATAGGATCCTTTCCATCAAACTTCCTCATATCCATTTTTGGAATATGGTGGTTCTTCCTACCAACATTAGATTTTATGAAATGACGATTAACATTTATTTGTTCTCATCATGAGTTTCCTCTACTATATTTTTCCTTTGGGAAAAATTTATTGTATTAGCTTTGTCAAACCTTATATGCCTTTTAGATCATGGTTCATGTTTTCCATTTTTTCATTGATCTTAGCTTCCATGCCGGCTTCCATCTTAACTTCCATGCCATCCATCTTAGCTTACATGCCATTCTTCAAACCATCCATCTTAGCTTCCATGCCTATCTTCAAGCCATCCATCTTAGCTTTCACACATTTCTTCAAAACTTCCATTCCATTTTTTGTTTCTCTTTGCGAAAGCGAAATTTGGTGCACTTGCTTGTGTAATTTTGATATGTCATGTTGCACTTCTTCATCTTCATGAGTCATAGTAGAGCTTTCTAAAGGCTTAATGGGTGTTGAATTCTTTTTAGGGGGCATTTTAGAACCCAAAACTGATATCTATTCTACAATATTCCCTTGAAATCAATTCAAACTGATTCTTCAAACAAGGCTTATGCAATTCGGAAAAAAAAATACACACATTTTTCTTGCTTTTGAGGAGATCGATATTGAAATTGAATTATCTCTGTGATTTCATATCTTCAATATCTGAAATTTTGTACTGTAGCAGCCCTCTGAATCTTCTTTCGAATACCACAGGTCTAACCTGATTTGGATTCTTCAAGGAAATGTTATGCCCAATCTCCCACAATGGCATAATTATGCACTAGTTCAGTAGAGAAAACTTGTATGGCGTGCCACGTGTCACTGTTTCCTCCTTTGGCTCTGAAATTGATATACAGGAAACTACAGTGCATGTACTTGCGGCCACTTTTGACATAATTCCAATATGATGCTAAAAGAGAGAGCTATGATGATTTTCCCACGGTCACCTATTTAAGATGAAATTTGGGAGCCTGAAAAAACCCTAACTTAAACAGATCATATCTAAGAAATTATTGCGAACGAAGATCTGAAATTTTTACACGAAATTCCTTAGGATTTGGATTCACGTGATAACAATTTTAGATTCTAAACCTTCGTAGAAAAAAATGTATAGCGAAAATTCCACGATGACCTATTTGGAGCAGCGAAAGTCTAGAATCCCAAAGCTCTAATACCAAATGTTATGAAACCAACTCCAAAAATAGAAGAAAAGAGAGATCAACGCCTTATAAATAAGCCACTTTGAGGGGGAAACCTCCTTTACATTACATAAATGAACAATTATTGGATGATACAAATGAAAAAACCTCCTTCTATATATAGGAGTCCATAGGGTCATAATATAATCCTAGCCGACCTAACAATAATAATGTAAGGGCACAATAATAACAATATTTGGGTTACAGGGGTACAAAAATAAAAATAAAGGGGCTACACTAACAACAATAAGGGGCTAAACTAGTAATATAGGGACCTAACAGTATCCTCCATTGGCCCCATTTTTTCCTTCATGGATGACTGCCACTTGACAGTAATGAAGCTCTATGATGAAAAATGTTGATTCTCCACTGCAATCTGTTCTTCTGGTTGCTTCACCGCAACAATTTATCTTCTCATCCTGGAATTCTCATTCAACAAGTACTCAAAATTATCTTGTGTCGTTGCAGCGAATGCAAAATTTTCCGCAATAATAGCTCTAGGATTCCTTTTAGTGCTCGAGGTTACCACCTTCTTTGTGGCTACTGAGATTTTATTTTGAGGGTCATTCATAAAATATCTCTATATTTGTTACATGATCCTCTTCTTCAGTTGATCAAATGTTATGTTGCATACATCCATGAATTTTGCGGTTAGTGGAGGTGTGATCCACATTTCATCAAAAGGAAGATGACCACTTGTAAGGGGAGGTTCCTCTGGGGTGCATGGTTTGTCATCCATGGGATGGATGGTATATTCTTCCTCCAATGCTTCTTCTTCCATTTCCTAAGCCAACTTCTCTTCTTCCAGTATTTGCACTATTTCCTCCTCCTGGGATTGCCTCAGTTACTCTTTTTTTTCCTTCTCCTCTCTTCTTCTTCTGCTTGTTGCTTCTGGAGAAAATCATCCTGCTTCCTCTTCTCCTCTTCTTATTCTAATTCTTTCCTCTCATGTTTTGCATGCATATCTTCTGAGTTTAAAGGATCAAATTTCCATTTCTTGTTGCTCTTGCCTGTTGAGGGATACCTAATCCTTTTCTTGGGAGCTAATTCTTTTCTTAAGGTGTTATCTCATCCTTCTCGTGCACCTGCAAGTCTTGAGTTGGTGGACTATGGGGTGAAATGGCTTCCATTGCTAGATGTGTCTTCATGTTCTCATTGTACCGATTTTTTATCTTCTCATCTTCCACTATGGACATCTATGAGTACCCCGTATTATGACCAATCCTTTGATAATGTTTCCTGACAGTTTGCTTGGGATCATATCCATGGAAGTATTCCTGCATGAATGTATTGTATATTTTTCTCCAATTGACCTTTGTATCCTTATCAATAAAGGAAAGTGTATCTGCATAAATGGGAATATTTGGCTTTTTAACTTTTGTAGGTTCATCAACACTTGCTTCTGACGGTTCTTTGGATTTCACTTCGTGAGGCGACATGGATCCAAAAATTGATGACAAGGTGACAATACCTACAACACGAGCACCTATTTGGTGCAACACACTCATAGTGACAATATTATCTTAAAACCACCTAACTATGCAATAATACTTGTAAATCATGTACAAAGATCCATCACAGATGATGGAACATGAAAAAATATGAACAACAATGAAAAATAACTTGCATGCATGAGAAAATGAGCATTAAAACTAGAAGGGCACAATTTGAGTTAATAAAGGGATGAGTAGGGTCTTTGCAGTGCACTCATGCACTCAAGAAAGTGAAAGAAATCATCTAGTGCGCCTGACGCACTCTAAAGGGTCGAAGGTGTGAGATGTTAGGCCTTCAAGTCTTACTTATGCATTCAAAGGGAGATGGAAGGCACACTGTCACACTTCGAAGGAAGGAAGGAAGAGGAAGATAAGGCTTCGGGTCTTCACAATGCACTTAAGGAAAAGGAGGATGCACTGTCACAAGTTGAAGGGATGAAGGAATAATGCTTGATGTCTTCATGATGTGCTCATGCGCTCAAGAGAGGGCGCAGTTCTTCATGGTGAAGAAGTGTGCTCAAGAGAAAAACTTGGTCAAACAGGGCACAACTTTCGAGGTTGATCGAGCTTTGAGCTTAAGAAGTGTTCTACCTATTGGAAGCTTGGAAACAATTTTGAACAGTAGGATTTGATAAAAACATAAGGAAGAGAAAGATATGAAATGCTTTATATTTTTTGTCACATGCATGGTGGAATACGAAAGGTTGAAGAAGATGAAGAGTTCTTGCATGCGACAACATATTAACACTTTCAAGATAAATATTCAGCATAAACGCCAACAAAGAAATTAAAAAATGAAGGATCGAAAACAAGAAGAGTAAGAATGATAGTCAAATTGTGAAATGCAATGGAAAAATTTGACATGCAATACTTACTTGCAACACTAGTTGATGTAGAGACTCTTAATTCCCAACTGTGCACCCAAATCATATGGAATTATTATGCAAGAAGAATGATTAATTGAGTTGATTGAAATAAATCTACACGTAAAATTGGTTCATGCATTAGCACCACTTGTCATCGCATGAAAGGATTAGTTAAAGGAAGTTAAGTGGGCTCCTATTTTCTAGGAGTACACCCACATGTGACAAGATGGAACATGCATGCATCCAGGAAGGGCGCATATCTTCAACACGAAGAAGTGCGCTCTTGGAGGGCACATCTACTCAGCATGGAGGAGTGTGCTCAAGGATCTCCTTCGGCCTGAAGTAGTCCGATCAAGTTGAGTGCACGTATTCACAAAATTGGAGTGTAATTTTTATTTTTGAGTGCTTTTCTTGCTTTTTCTTTCTTTTTCATGCTTTTTGAGTGTGCATGGTGAGAAAAAAAATTTCTAAGTCAAGAAAGATCACAAGTTCACCTAATCATGGACTAACTAACTCAATTTATTCTAATGGTTAAGTGAAAACGCTTAGAAAACATTGACTTAGGAGGATGCGACACTAGGAGAAAACACATAAATAAAAAATCAAAAACGACAGTTATCACAGGCTCCAAAATTGACTCAGGCAAAAATTTTGGAGGGTCATTGTCGCAACGAAAACAGTTTCCTACTTTGATTATTTCTTATCGAGATTCTTGATTTATTGGGAATTTTTGCTCAAGTTTAAAGGAACTCATGGACACAAAGTTGAAGAAGAGCACAATATTTCATCCACAAACGGACGACTAGACAAAATTAGTGAACATAATAGTAGTGCACATCCTTCGCGAATATTGTGGTAAGTATCCTAAACTTTGGGATGATTATTTTCATTACATCCAACATGCCTACAATCGTGCTAAGCATACATCTACACAAGTTTTATCACTCTCCCCAACTTCCCAAGGCTGACAGTAGGATTGGAGAAAGGTAACCACAGACCAAACTTTAGGTCAAATAGCTAGCCCTACCCGGACTAGAGAGGGCTCTCTCTTTTTCACTTTAAACAATCAAATGAATGGCTGAGTATCATAATATTTTAGACTAGATATGTAAGGTTAAATGAGTAAAATTTGTTTTATATTTTGAATGTTGGATAGGGAAGTCAATGAATGAACTGTAAATGATATTCTTAGGTCTGAACTTCGAGGTTAACCTACAAAGAGTGTGTGAGGAAAGATAGGTAGTTTGGAAACATATTAATCAATCATTGAGTATAGGATGAAGATGGAGTAGAGTTTGAATGAGCACTAAGGTAAATTCATTCAATTTAAGAAGAAAATAAACATAATATGGTGAATCTTGTCTAAAACAGAGCATGCATAACATGAATTCTGCTCTCAAACTTACAAGATAGAAATATATGAAGAAGTAGACATGGAATTAAGCATAATATAATAAGAAAACATGAGAAACATAGATGTTCCAAATCATACCACAAGTATCTCACAATATTTCCTGCAAATCTGTCTCTGATTTCATTCCACAAATTGGTTACAAGATCTCCACGGCAAAATATGAGACTATCCAACCCCCCCAAAGATAAAGGAGAGTCTACTTATAGAAAATATATTCTATGACACCTAATCATGTCAAAATCCCATCCATAATGTATCATAAATGAAAAATATGAGTCATTTCCTAGTTTATAGGGAGGTTAGAAACCATTCCCTGAATTTTAGCTATAAACTAGGAGTGTTTGTCCCTTACATTAATTACAAACTCCTTCATGATATGAAGAAAAACCAACCTAATAAATATAATTAAAACTCATAGGAAAGCATTTCATTGAATTTGTGACCATTTCTGAGCTTGAAAAGTGTCCTGAGGGAATCCAATGCTAATATGTGACAATTCTGACTGAAGAATTAAAATAAAAAATAAAAATTGCAGAAGCATAACAGAAATTTGGAGGAACTATTGAGGCACTTTTAAGAGTCCAAATACACTTCTGAAAGAACGGATAACTAGCCCTTTGTGTCTAGTTTCCATAACATATTTAATTTTGCAAAATGACCCATGGGAAGGCCTCCAAACATTCATTCTCCCAAGGTTACTCCAGTGTGTTCCAAAAGCGTAATAGTGTGTTCCAAAAGCATAACAAAGCCCTTTGAGAGGGACTTGGAGGTCTTCCCATAGGAGTTTGGGGCTGAATGTGGTATGGTTGGAAATATTAGGATGTTTTATGCAAAATATAGTCCTCAAGCACTACAAAACCTTGTTCCAAATCCTTGAAAAGTTGATTTGAAGACAACTTGTCCAAAATTTCCGAAAATGACCTGGAGCAAGTGTATTGTTGGAATTTCTCTCAAACCATAACACTTGTGCATAAAATGAAGGAGGTTTGTGTTATGTTGCCTATTATTGACAAAAAAATATTTCAATTTTTTAAAATTCGTCTCCATTACTTCAGAAACTGATTTTGAAGCCAAACTGTCCTTGTGATAGTGGGGTAAGTTAGTGAGATGAAATGGGGGTGATAGGGTTGAGTAAAAATTCTGATAAAAATTAAGTGGATAGGGTAGTGTCTAGAATTCACAATGAAAGTTGAATGAGGAGAAATGGGTAAGTTTAAGGTTGTAAAAAGCTTAAAACACAGGAAATTCCCAATTTAGGCTGTGAGAATAACTAGTGTAAAAGTGTTTTAGGTTTAGAGTTGAAATGAGGGATATGGAGCTAACAAAAAATTCTAAGAAAATTTTAGTGAATAGGATGAAATTTTAGCTCCACATTGAAAGTGGAATGAAAGAAAATGGAGGGGTGTAGGGTATTCAAAACCCTAAATCACAAGAAACCTATGTTTTCACTATTTTTACCGTGTAAAATAGCTTAGAATTAGGGTTTTGATTGTTAAAATACGTTATGGATGGTATTTTAGGTGATAGGAATATGTACAGATGGGGCATGGGGGTGTAGTAATCATGGTTTAGATGATGGGTTATGGTTTAGGTCAATCGGTAAGTTAGGGTTTTCCATATGAAAAAAAATGATACATGGACAAGTGATATTGTGGAGAAAAACGTAATGAACATGAAATTGTTTTAAACCCTCAAAAATTGGACCAAAAGATAGCATAAGAATGAATACTTACCTTTAATGAAGATTTTACAAGGTAATGGAGACAATTTTTGAGCTTGTTTGGAAGTTTTTGGAGCCCTAGACCAAAAACTTCTTCTTTTCCAGAAGCGTAACAACACCCACAGAAGCGTAACAACTGCTGGAAAAGTGTAACAACTGTGGCTAGAAACATAACAGAGTTGCCCATAAGCGTAACAACAGGTTCAAAAGCATAACAAGAGTGGTTTGAAGGGTAGAAAGTGGATTTTTAATGGAATTTGAGCCTTTGACTTTGGAGTTTAGACCACCATGGAGGGAAAATGAAGTAGATAGATGCTCTTCTACTCATCAAAAGGTAGCAATGAATGAAATGAGGTTTACCTTTGCCCTTTATAAACTTTGAATGACATTTCACTTTTTCCTTTTGACACTTGTAAATGACCTTTGAACATTTGCACTTGAAAATGGATTTTTGCACCTTCAAATGAGAGATGAATATATAATGAACCTCTTTTCACTCTTTGAATCTTGAAGTGACATTTTTCTTGGCCTTTTTTAAACGAGACACAAAATAAACTTCTCCCTTTCAAATTTGTGAAATACTCCTTACCCTATGAAATTTGCAAATGACCTTTTTTACCCTTTGTGCAACTTGGAAAGTGACATGTTTCTCTTTCAAATGAGGTAAGAAGGCAGAGTAAAGTTATTTTTAACCCTTTGACATTTGAAGTGACTTGATTGAATTTTGAATGAAATAATGAGACAAAATTCTCATTTTCATGAAATAGTAAGGGTGTTTTTCAAAAACCTTTGAAATTTTCTCATTGGATATGACCCTTCAAACAAGATGAGATGTCTTTAAACCAGAGGATGAATCCTTTTTCATTTGACTCGAATAATAGGTTTTATTCACCTCCTTTGGAGCTATGACGGTCAAAGTTGATTTTTTGGATCCTTTCATAAGATAGTGAGACAAAATTCTTATTTTTTATGAGACAATGAAACAAACTAGAGTTGTTTGGAACTTTTTGGAACTTTAGCCATATGAAACAAGAAATATGGATTTTATTTCATCTTCATAAACATTCTTTCTCCTTCATTAGGGTTTTATGAATGGAATGGAGGGATTTTTCATTGTGTTCAGTGAAAATTTGAAGATTTTTCACAGGCAGAGATGAACCTAGACTTGACCTATATGAGATAGAGTGACCTAAACCTAGACCTCTTCAGTGATGATGATGGAGATGATGACCTTGAAACTGATGATGGTGATGACCTTGACATTGGTGGCGATGAATGGAATGAAGGAGAAGAAAACATGATTTAGACCTCTTTAGTGATAATTTTTTTTTTTCTGAGGACATGTTCGAAAAAGTAAAATTTTTTGACCTATGAATTTGTGGAAAACAACTGAAAGATTTATTTGATAACTGACATACCTGAGCTAACAACAAGTATATCCATTTGAAACTTGGTTGGGTTATCTGCCCAAGTCTCATTTGGATTTCATATTTGGTAAATATATTGTATTATATGGACATAATGATGTGGACAAATCCAATAATTTCATTGAAAAAATTCAGCTAGTGCATCAAAGGGTACAAGAACAGTTGGAGAAAATCCAAGCCAAGTACAAAGTAAGACATGATAAGCATCAAGTTGATCATGATTTATAAGTGGGAGATCAATTTCGGTTGTACACCAACAAGGAAAGACTACAAGGTGAAGGTAAAAATCTCAAGCAAATCAGATATGGTCCTTTCAAAATATTGGAGAATATTGGTAACAATGCTTTCCGATTATATTTGCCACCTTACATGAAAATTTATTCTATTGTGAATGTGAAAAACTTGAGATTTTATGCGCCTCCTATAATTGATGATATAGAAGATATATTTTTTATTCCATCTATAGAATATTTAAATGAGTTGGAGGAAAACTCAATTCTTGACAGGAGGTTAAGGACTTAACGCAGAGGCAATGCATAGTATCTTTGAGTGGGGCTCAAAGGTACTAATTTAAGAAAATAAAGGTGGATATATATTGGTAAATTGAGGGAGTTTTACCCTCAATTACTTGCTGAGTAAAAACAAACTTTTGGTGGTCCAAAATCTTCCAGTGGGGAGGAATGATCCAGGGGATAAAAAATATGCTAAAAAATGAAAGTGCTCAAAATCTCCCGAAACAAGCACCAAATTGTAGACCGTGTCATATTAATTCTAGTGACGCTTTAATTGCTTCAATCTGACGCCGTATGAGGAAGTTATCGTGTTCTGAAGTTTTTGGAAAACAATAGAAAAAGTCAACTTGCAAGGCTGACTGTGCAGTGTACAGATGCCATGTAGCAGTACATATGATGATGTCAACAAGATGATCGAGTAGTATAAGACCAATCAAGAATTGACACATGGCCCAATATTACGTGGAAAATTGGTGCATTATTATTAGTTGAAGGCTTATGAGATGGACCAATCACGAAGTGACATATGGCCCAATCCCAAGGCACTACATGGCACTCCAAATGGTTCCAAAATTTGGTTCAATGGACAGACCAACCTCCACAGGATTCAAATCGCCAACCTACATTTTAGAAATAGACTGCTCTACCATCACGCCTTGGTGTTTCTTGTTATATATAGGTGGCGGGCTTTTATTTATTGGCATATCGTTCGACGATTGGGGGGAGGGTATGGATGGAGAACATGCTTGAATCACCTAGCCCTAGGTTTTATGACCACTCCGTGACCGATGGAAAGTGTTTGGAATGGAACCCTACCCACTCCCAAGCCCATGGTTATGTCTAAAGACGATGACCAGAAGTAGGAGATGCAATGGGTCATTGGAGAAGGGCACTACAGTTGAGTATCGACCCGCAATTATGTGGTGAGTTGTGACCATAAGTAGGTAAGTACGGGTTATGGGTGTGTGGCATCCTTCCTGTACTCAGCCCCAGGTCATATGGAACCACATGAATAGGAGCGCGAGGTTTGGTAGTGGCTTAAGGCCCATGTATTAAAATTATTTAATGGTTCGGAAAAATACACCAAACAAGACAGAATTCGTGGGTAGAACCCAAGCCCTACAGGTTACCAACTCTACGCCTTACCAGTATGCCAAAGAACCTATTTATTTCCAATTTTGTAGTGCAGGAAGTTTTGTAGAGTGTTTATAGGCAAATATAAGAAAGAGGCCTATCTTGGCCATTTTTCAGCCTGTTGAGCCCAAGAAGAGCCTACATAAGGGTTTTTGGGCATTTTGGATGCAATGGAAGTGTTATTTTTGCATGTTGAGCATTGTATGTTGATGTGATTGAATATTTGAGCATATAATATAAAAGGGATACCATTGGAAGCTGGACCCAGAGACGAAACCCAGGAGGGGCGAACTCTGTCATCAATTTTCTGTGCTTTGATGTTGCTTATTGTCCATTTTTAACTGTTAAAAATATACAAATTTAACTCAGTTTGTGTGCTTTTTCAATCATGATACATTTCGTAAAATATATAAACTAGCTTGCAAAACTTTACAAGAAACCTTCACTTTTAATTTCATATCAACTGCCTTGTACTCTACTTCTTAGATTATTGATAAAGTGTGGTCAACAAGCCTCATTTAATTTCTTTGACTCATAATAGACCGAATGTCCTTACTGCATAAGGACTCCACCTATTCCTTCCTTACATGCATCTATGCACACTAAGAAGTCCTATTTTGGGTATATTATCCACAAAATAGGTGCACATGTGAGTAGTTGCTTAATCCATTCAAAACATGTTGCGCACTCTGATGTCCATTGAAATTTGACTCCCTTCCTTTGTAGGGTTATGATTGGATGCCCTATTTTTGAGAAATCCTGAATGAATCATTGATAATATCCATCCAGTCCCATGAAAGATCTCACTTTTGTGACATTTATGGGTGTGGGCCATTTCATGATGGCCTTGATCTTCTCGGGATCCAAAACCACTCCTTCCCTTAAAATGACATGTCCCAAGTACTGAAATTGTGATTGGAAGAAATCATATTTGTTGAGATTGTGCTCTCTCAACAATTGCAATACTGCTTTCAAATGTTCTTCATGCTCTTCTTTGTTTCAAGTAAACCAATATGTCATCTACAAATACCAATACAAACTTATACAAATACAGGATGAGGACATTGTTCATCAGACACATAAATGTGGCTAGGGAATTGGTAAGCTTAAATGGCACCACCACGAATTTGTAGTGTCCATATATTGTTCTACAATTTTTCTTATAGATTTCTTCATCCTCAATTCAAACTTGATGATAACCAAATTCCAAGTCTATTTTTTAGAACATGGAAACACCTCTCAAATGATCAAACAAGTCATCAACTTTGGAAACATGTAATTTTTCTTCATTGTTTCTTTATTTAGATATCAATAATTAATACACAACTGCAACGTGTCATCCTTTTTCTTTACAAATAACACTAGGGGTCTCTAGGGTGACACACTTAGTCTGAGATACCCTTGGTCCAATGTTTCACTCAACTGTAATTTTATTTCCACTAACTCTGATGTGCTCATACGATAGGGGGATTTAGAGACTAGTACTGACTCAGAAAGAAAATCAATGGAGAAATTGATTTCCCTCCTGGGTGGAAATCCTGCTATTTTTCCTCAAACACATTGTTGAGCTTCTTTTAGACTAGGTGAGCTTCCATTCCGACCTCATTGATATCTAAATCACTGGTCACTTGGACCACATACAGGCTGCACCCTTTTTAGTTGCACCTCTTTACTTCCAGTATTGATATTTGTTGCACAAAAAAATGTTTCATTATCCCCTAAAGCACCCTTTCCTCACCCTCATTGTTAAAGCATTGCAATGACTTGTCATAACAATCCATTTTGGTTTCATGAGATGCTAGCCAATCCATGTTGATTAAGATATCATATGAGCCCAATGACAAGAGGTTGAGGATGACTATAGTGGACATGCAATTTAACTCCACAAAGCATGATTCCATTACTTTTGTCACTCTCTTTTAGCTCCCATAGCTAGCTAGAACAACCATGATTCTTCATGGATCTTAATTTTCAGATGACATTTCTCTACGATCTTTGGGTTGATATAGCTGACATTAGAACTTATCTGAATTGAAATTAAAATATGTTGGTTGACGACCATACCTTCCATTTAAATCACTAAGGCTTGATGATTTTCTTGCTTGTTGTCCAAGACTGCATAAATTCGAGGCATTCTTTTGGCCACTTCACTCACAATTTATTCCTCTTGTATATTGTACAACCTTGTTCCATTTTGTTATTGTTGAGGACAATATCTCCATATGTGGTTTTATTCACACATCTAGCATTACAAAATCCCCTTCCTCAACCCCTCAGTCCCTTCTCTTGTTAGTTTATTGGGCCAAAATTTATTGTCAATATCGGTATTTGTGTTGAATCTCACCCTTGGTGGGAGTGGTGAACTTCACATTCGTCCCTCTATGTTTGTATCCTAATGGTTTCAACCCTTTTTCCAGAAATTTGGTCTTATCTCTCATTTTCCAGTCAATTTTAAACTCATCCTTATGCTTGGATTGCTCATAACAATATTTGGCCTTCTAGATAGTGTACTCTAAGGTTCTTGGCTCATCAAACTCAATCGTGTCTCGATAGGCTTGTGGTAACCCATTAAGGTACCTTTGAATCTTCACCTTCTCATCTCTAATGTATGGCATATACCTCAACAGCTCCAAAAATATATTAGCGTACTCATCAGTAGTAAGTTGCTCTAGCTTATGCTCATGGAATTCCTTAACTTTGTTGTCATGGTACCTCTTGGATAGGTACTTCTCACAAAAAATATTTCTCAAAATTTCTCCATCACAACTTATTTTCTCTAATGCCCTTAATATTTCTTAAATATTCTCACCAAATGTCAGCCTACCCTTCAAGCTGAAAATATCCACTTTGGCCTTCATATTTTCAAAGTATTCATGGAATTTGAAATATTTCCTCATTCCAAACATCTAGGATTATGCCTCTTCAACCTTTTTATTTTCTCCATTAAAGGTGAGAGGCTTGGATTCCTTGAGCTTCTATGACATTGTGCTCTTCTTGCTCTTCCTATGCTAATGGTGTCTCTTGGTTGTTGCACTAGACATCTGGTTATGGCTACTTGATTCACTTTCTAGAGTACTGAGTGAACTTTCTCCCCTCAGTTTGTCTTCAATAGCTTGTATATACCTCTTCCTCGACTTACTTCCTATAGAAATATATAAACACAATAATGTATTTCTAGATTCTCCTAATCTAACAAATTAATCTTATGTTAAATACATAATCCTTCCACTCAATTCTTTGCATAAATTAAATCGCCAATTGCAAAACACATATGAAGCAAATCAATTTCACATAACAAGAATGTTTTACCGGGAAAGCTGAAAGCTAAAAACCCAAACTATCATATATTATGTATATCAATGGAACATGTAACAATCTCATACAAATCTCAGCTCATAGAGCTCTCAGTACAATCTACAATCATCACACACTGTCATGCAAAAATTTGCATATCTATGCACCAATTTCTTGCCTCCTGACATCCTGCCTCCACTGCGCAATCCCTGCTGAAGAAGAACCCTGAATGAATTTGACCTTACCTTGTCTTGACTGTGCAATCCTCATAAGAATCTCCAATGTGTGTGTATATGAATTTAATGCATCACTATAGTCACAACTGATAGTCCATCTCACCCTTTCACCTATCTCTCCACTGGGTCTCCACTGGATCTGACATGCAAGTAGTTAACTGCTGTATTTCTTCATTTGCAAGTAAGACACTACCTATGAATTAATTAAATAATTAATTCACTCATCTATCACTAGTGTATGTTCAGTTACAACTAGCACAACTAAGTTAAAATAAATAACTCACATAACTACTCTTCCAACTCTGTTACAACTTGCCACAATCAGTTATAATGAAGTCCTCCATGCATGAGTCGCCAATCACCATAGGAATTGCATAATTCCTTCAGCCCACTGATGTGCCACATCTATTCATTGAAATAAAGTGCTCCAAGAGAATAAGTTACTATTTATTGTCTGATCATTATTAAGGGCTAATAATAATAGACATGCATTATATTTTTAGATTTGCGATCTATAAATAGACTTCGCCCATCTTCTAAAAATAGAAACTCATCTAAATATAGAAATTTCTCAACCATCTAGAATTATACTCCTGCTAATTTTAGAATATGCTCACCATTCTAAAAATAGACATACACCTAAAAATAACCTGTGTGGGCCCCACCTAATTTAGGTGATTATTTTTCACTAGGATCAAGGATGATGTTTCCAGATGCCACTTTCATTGTTTCTTGTTGCAAACTTCAACACTCCCTCTCAACAAGAAAGGTATGTCTTTGCATGCGCCCTGCAACTCCATGCATCTGCCCTGCAATACTTGCATGCAACACTTCCGAAACTAAATAGCCTCCAAAAAACTTAATCAGTTTAATGCATCTGTCATCAAAATCTTCTGACTTCTGCTACCTACTGCACATGTCTTCTAGAACCACTGTGCTGTTGAAATCTGCACCCATGCACTCTGCACTTGCTGTCAACTCTGATCCATGCTTCAATATCCGACACTGCCACTTTGATCTAACTACATCAATCCAATTGATCATGCTACTGCTAATCTGTGGGCGCCTCGTAGTCAGGTTCAATTCATGAGATCCACACCATCTCAATGAATCCTGCCCAGAAATATATTCTTGGGATTAATCATACATGTAGCCCCACCTCTTACCTGGTGGTATAGCTGCATGCACTCCCTCTGCCCATCTTGCATGAAATTTATTTGCATGAGTGGTTGCTCCCACTCCATGATCCTCATCTTGTGGCTACTCCACATCTTGAGGTTCACTCTTACCTGCATGAAAATCCTGATCCCTCTCAAGCTTCAATTGCATGTCTTCCTCGCACTTTCGAATAATAGGAAGCACCATAGAAATCCCATCTACTTCAAGTCTGTAGAGATTATTAACTCAAATCCCAACCTTCTTGGCTTTCCCTATTGCTTTGTTTCATAGGAAAACTTTTGCTTCAATAAAGACAACATCATAGCCTCTATCCTCTAACATTGCGACTGATATTAAATTATTCTTCAAACTTGGAACATGCACAACATATTTTAAATGAAAGAGTTTACCTGATGCCCTCTGAAAGGTAATGTTACCAATGCCGGTCACACTATATCGTCCATCATTGCCCAACTCAACATGCATTTGGAGATATTTCTCCACCAAGTCACTGAACAATTTCTCATCTCCCATCATGCGAAAGGAAGCACCACTATCAAATTACCACCCCGATCCCAATGCAGTAGACACCATGCATGCGATCAATGAGAAGTCAAGCTTAAATTGCGAGGCAAGAGCCTCACCAGCTACAGCTCCAGCAACCCTCTTCTTCTTCTTCTTATGTGGACAATTTATGGCAATATGTCCAAACTCGTGAAAGTGAAAACACTTCACTTTGGACATGTTGTGCTCCTTGCCATCTTCTCCGGCCTCAGATCTAGAATGGAATTTCTTCCCCTTCTTCTTCTTCGCCTTAGTAGCCAAAGTACAATCCTCTTCATCATCATGCTTTGATGAAGAGCCATCCCTGGTGGTCTGCCTTATCTCCTCCTGCACTAGATTCGACCACAGTCGCTCCCAATTTGACAGTTTCTCCCGTCCATTGACAGAGTCTTGATAAATGTGCCAACTCTTCGGAAGCCCAAGGAGAGCCAATCTCACCAAGTCATCATCTGCAACACTGACTCCTACACTCCCAATCTCATCCCTGTATTGGACAAACTTTTTCAAGTATACTGGAATAGTGTCGTTCTTCTCCATCTTGATTTTTATGAGTTTATCCTTTAGTGCTAATTTCCTATGGTCGCTGCTGCTTTGGAAAAGATCTGTCAAAGCCTTCCACATTGCAAATGGAGTGGCTCTCCCATGAAGGCTTGACACAATATGGTATTTCACATATTCCAACATAATCCTCCTTTCCCTTGCTACTTTCTTTTGCCATGTGTCAAGTACTGCAGCATTCGCTGAAGTGGGCTTAGGAAGATCGCTATCGATGAACTCCTTCAAGCCATTACCTTCAAGCATCGCCTCCATCTTGTCGTTCCAGGATATGTATTTCGAGCTGCCCTCGAGTGAAAAATCCAACCAAATACTGTGATTTATTTCTGGATTCTCCTGATCTAACAAATTAATCTTATGTTAGATACAAAATCCTTCCACTTAATTCTTTGCGGAAATTAAATCGCTAGTTGCAAAACACATATGAAGCAAATCAATTGCACATAACAAGAATGTTTTATCAGGAAATCTTAAAGCTAAAAACCCCAACTATCATATATTATGTATATCAATGGAACATGTAACAATCTCATACAAAGCTCAGGTCATAGAGCTCTTAGTACAATCTACAATCGTCACACACTGTCATGCAGAAATTTGCATATCTATGCACCAATTTCTTGCCTCCTGAAAGCCTGCCTCCACTGCGCAATCCCTGCTGAAGAAGAAGCCTAAATGAATTCTACCTTACCTTACCTTGACTGCGCAATCCTCATAAGCATCTCCAATGTGTGTGTAGATGCATTGAATGCATCACTATAGTCACAACTGATAGTCCATCTCACCCTTTCACCTATCTCTCCACTGGATCTAACATGAAAGTAGTTAACTGCTGTATTTCTTCAGTTGCAAGTAAGACACTACTTGTGAATTAATTAAATA
The DNA here is from genome assembly GCA_034641835.2 of Pinus albicaulis. Classification (NCBI taxonomy): domain Eukaryota; kingdom Viridiplantae; phylum Streptophyta; class Pinopsida; order Pinales; family Pinaceae; genus Pinus; species Pinus albicaulis. Next base: position 29,884 of record JAXQQM020077949.1, on the reverse strand, counting down.
ATTAATTCACTCATCTATCACTAGTGTTTGTTCAGTTACAACTAGCACAATTGATTTTAACTCACTGAACTGAGTTAAACTAAATAACAACTCACATAACTACTCTTCCAACTTTGTTACAACTTGCCACAATCAGTTATAACGAAGTCCTCCATGCATGAGTCACCAACCACCCTAGGAATTGCATAATTCCTTCATCCCACTGATGTGCCACATATGTTCACTGAAATAAAGTGCTCCAAGAGAATAAGTTACTATTTATTGTTTGATTATTATTAAGGGCTAATAATAATCGACATGTATTATATTTTTAAATTTGTGATCTATAAATAGACTTCGCCCATATTCTAAAAATAGAAAATCATCTAAAGATAGAATTTGCTCAAAAATATAGAATTAGACTCCTGCTAATTTTAGAATATGCTCACCATTCTAAAAATAGACATACACCTAAAAATAGCCTGTGTGGGCCCCACCTAGTTTAGGTGATTATTTTTCACTAGGATCAAGGATGATGTTTCCAGATGCCACTTTCACTATTTCTTGTTGCAAAATTCAACACTTCCTTTTGCTTTGTTGGATTCTAGTCCTTACTTCTAGATTTCATAAGGACTTTTCTTGGAATTCTCTCTGCGTAGATAGCTGGAACCAAGTTGATGTTGCTTCTGTATTTGTAGATATGGCTGACTCTACAAGATTATTACCTTCATCTCTACTTGTCTCTCTTATGCTCAAACAATTGTCTTATTTTTTTTCCTTGCAACTTATCAATTTAGCTCTCAAAATCCTAAGGGTCTTCATCCAATCAGGGAAATTTTTCTCTGACATATTTCCCATTGATTCCTACTCCTGATGATGATAGTATTTGGGCATGTTGTATTCTAGCATTCCACCGCTCGTTTCTTTATTCTTGCAGGAATTTGTGTCTTCTTATCTCTCTTTCTTTCTCTCTGTGCTATTGCACACACATGAGTTTTAGCGAAATCAAACACAAATAAACTAAATTTACTCATTACATTGGCATATCTACAATAGGAATTTTGATTTAAAACTAGAAAAAAATTCAAATTCCATGTTAGTATGCTAGTTAGAAAACAAAATAGCATGTCATGAACCTATCAAACCAACAATCATACTAGTTTTAAGTTCATCCTTAACACACGTGTATATATGCAACAATTAAACCATCAGGTCAAACATTTTAGCTTGTGGGTGTGTCTGAGCTTCTTCAGGTTCAATGTTGAATCCCTTTCTCTATTGCGATTCACTATGTTACTAATACCATTCCATATCAGAGATCATAGCTTTATTCGCAAAGGTACAATGTTTAACCTTCACTTCATATGGTGTGTTTTTGGCCTTCCAAGCCTAGTGTTTGATCCAAATATTTGATACCACTATGTATCAGAGATCCCATCATATGGTGTAATTCCAACCCACCAAGCCCAACGTTTGAACCAACACCTTGATAAGACTCTGTAACCACCTCCCTTCCATCCCCTTAAAAATTCTTGGGTTGAGGAAGGTGTTAATTTTGTTAACCCAATCACAAAGGTCTATTATGAAGATGGGTTTAGCAAAAATCCCCATTTTTTCAAGTCTACTGAATCAAATTTTGATATCATCATTGCATTTAGCTCATTGATATGTTTTCGAAGATATTGATTTCACCTTAATCCAATCCCCGAATAAAAATTTACTCAATTAAATTTTTGGCCTATTAAAATAGGTCATGTGATCATACTGACCATGTGGCCTCCACACACCCTGAAAAGTCATATTGGTGGGTTATGTCATTAGGCTCACACATTGCCACTACATGTTATCACTGCCCATATTGTTCGCCATAAAAAAGGAGGCAGTGGGTGGTCAGCAGTGATAAGGTTCTATTATGGAACTGTGGCTCAGGTTGGTTGGCATTCATCGGCATACTCACACAAGTTCTACTATCCAATGATCTCAATAGGGAGCCTTGAGTGATGGGAAATGTTCTGGCGCTCTAAATTTTGCGCGAACCCCTTCCTTAGATTTTTTGCTTTATCAATTAATGTTGGCAAAGTGTATCAACCCCTACCTGTCCCTAAAACTTAATTACTACAATTGATGGTCAATTTTTTCTCACGTGGCATGATTCCACTAGGGGATAGTTCCACCAACACTCACTTAGTGTCAGCCACCAACATAAAAAGGAATTTAATCGTTCCCATTGACTGTTGGTCCTAACAACATAAGCATTTATGAACTAACGTAACCTTATTTGGGTTTATAAACAAGAAATATGAATGCTCTATGTCGAACCTTCTGAGGTCTCAAGGTGACTTATGACCTAGGGGCTGATACCCAAATCCTTAGTTTTGACAGGATAACCAACATAGGGGCTGGTTAAGATAGGTATACCCACAATTCTGGAAACCAACTAATTTAAAATAAACACATAAATTCCCATTCATAATGCATTTGATAATGAATAACATATTCCACACATAATTTAAAATTCATGAGCTTACATGACATCGTTAAAATCATGAACATAACAGTGAGACTCACAAATTAAGAATTCATTTACATTTACAAACACACAGGATCTTGCAAAATTCACAATGTAAGAAGATTCATCACAATCCATAAGAAAATTTACATAATCAATTTACAATTGTTTGTGTGTTTAAATATGAATGTCAATTAAAGGAGGGAATTCAGCTCTCCACCCCATCGTAGGCCAACCACACTATAGTAATTCTTGCATCTCACCACTCCTAAGCTAGATCCAAAATATGAGGGGATGCATGTCTAGGGAAATTCACATCCAAGGCTTAGTCACATAACAAGGAGAAGGAGTCCATTGTCTATGTGGTTTATAAACTACTCTCCAAAAACAAGCATCATAGTGATTCACTTACTCTATAGGTTAAAACATGGGGCTTTCCCAATATCAAATGGGTTATATCTCAGTTCGAGGAGGTGAAATCAATTTATTTTGGTGGTTTATCAACCAACTATTCATGGAAAGCACCATAAGGATCTTCAGTCCAATTTAAAGATGGTTTATCAACCTCATAGAAAGCACCACAATGACTTAGATTTCACTGTCCCTTTGGTTTATGAGGCAGGAAAAAAACACCAATTGGTTTATTATCCTCACGAAAAGCACTATAATGATCCAATTCCTCCACTGAGTTCCCAATGATATTCTAGGATTAAACAACTAGTCCAATGGAATTCATACAAGAATGAAGGGAATTTCATCGTTGAATTATAAACAATGGATCTCAGACAATCTAGTTCCATTCAATCATTTCTTTAATGCAAACACTTCTTTCCTTTTCTTTTCAAGATTTCTTCTTCTCCTTTTGTGTGTTCACCATTATCTTGCTTATGCACTTTACTTCTTCAGAGACACCCGCAGTCTTAGGTAGTCTTCCTCTAACTCTCGAACATAAAAAGACTATTCCAAGCAACTGATTGTCTCTTCTTTCATTTCTCCAATTTCTTTGGTCCAAAAATTCTCTTTTTCTACCTTGTTCCATGAGGAGAGGGACAATGTGGCATTGTTCTTCACCCAGTTTTCCCACTCCACAACTTATTTATTATTAGCACATGCCAATCCATGGTTAAGCGACAATTATGATAATTAAAGAAGGCCACTATGGGCCTACCAACAACACGCTATAGGAAAAAAATACAAGCACACATCAGGCCATCAACAAGGATGCAAGTGCTTTCTCTAGGCCTTCCCCTCCGAGTTTTGAATATGTATGTCCCTCCCTTCATCCAGTCATTTTTTTTTTCACATTTCATATTTCCATACTTCAAACAATTGAATTTACATACATGGGGTGATACAAAAATGAGTTGTTACACTCTTCTAGGTATTTCATTTCTATTGTGTTGTTATTGTTATATCCCATAAAGCCTAAATAAATGTGATAGAGCATCCTAAATGATTTCTAAAGATATCTCCATAACCCACCTCGCCTGGGTTACCTTTTGAAGTGTCATCAAAATTGAGCTTTAGAAAATTAGGGGCAGGGGAGATGCAAGAGGAGGGAATATGCATTGTAGCAAGGGGGAGATAGGGGGAAATTGTGACTCCTAGAGTAGGGAATCAAATCTTAAGGAGCAGGGTCTCCTCACTTGAGGTCTGACGATATTGATCTGACCAAGACTATGTGGCAATTGATTCCTTTATATTCTTTTGAGTAGTGATCCAAAGAGTGTCATGAGGGAGGGAGAAATTCTTGAATATGTGATGATTCCTGTATTTCTAAATAGTCCAAATGGGCAGAGATAAAAGGAGAGTCCATATGTGATTCAAGATATGATTATGAAAATCTTGATGCCTTTAATTTCTAATGGTGTGAGGGATATTGGATAGATCACGATTTGATCTCTTCATGCTAGCTTCTAGATCACTCCATATCAGATTGGAATAGGGTTAAATAAATGATCCATATTTTCATATTCCTGAAGGCAAAAGGAACAATGGGAGGGGCCCATATGCTCGTGTTTCTGAATGTTTTCGCAGGTTAAGGTTTTCCCAGCTTGCACTAGGAGCAATAGGAAGATGGAAACTTTTGGCCATAGATTTCTCTTCCAGATGCATCTCCAGATGGAATCTTTTCACAATTATTTGAAACCCACTTTGAAGCTATAGGATAGAAAATATGGAAAAGGAACAAATTTGTCTATAAACTCATCATAGTTTATTGACTAAGTTGGATATTGGGATGAGTCTTTCCTGACACTTCCACCAAAATTTTGACCAAGTCTCCTCCATAGGCTTAGGGTTGCATTCCCTCTGAATTAACCATTGTTTCCATGTTTGATCCGAGTTAAGGAATCCCAATAGTATTTATCTTTATGAATGCCTTGGGAATTCATGTGGAGGTGCAAATCCCTTAATTCATTTAGGTCTTGTAACTATGGGATTTTTTGTCATGAGTCCTCCCAAAACATGGTTGTATGTCCATTTTCCAAAGGAAGTGTTGTTGTATCAACTACATTATTTTTTTTACTAGTTTTCAAATGGAGGAGCCTGCTTGGGAGAATGTATTCTTATGAGCTACCCAATATTAATGTGTTTTTTCATATTTTCTGATTCGAATACATTTACAAATGTGTTGAACACCTTGGAGCCAACACCACTAAATCTTGTCTCCTAGAACTATAGCTAAAGTTAAAGGATCTCTTAGCCCTAGATATCCCTTCAGTATGGGTCTGTAGATCTTATCCCAATCTACAAGTGCCCATTTTTTTCCAATTTTTCTCCTATAATAGGAAATATCATTGGAGGATATTGATTGAGTTGAGGATGGAGGAGGAAAACACCATAACAAAGGATAAATATGTGGGAAAATCCTATAGAACCAAGTTGAGTCGAACTAGTATTCCTACCAAGTTTAGTGATCAGAAGTTCCAACAAGTTAACTTGTTTTAGAATTTGTTGATGAGATACTCCCATAAGCACTACAAGGAAAATAGTCTCTAGCGGATGTTTTTACAGAAGCCCCTATAAAAATAGCCCAAAAATCCGTTTGTAGTGGAGGTCACGAATGGAGTTGGGCGGGTGGATGTTTTAGTGAATGTTTTTTAATGACGCCTCTATAATACACTAACACATCGATATGTTACTATACCTATATGCATCGATGATTAATAACATATAGTGCACCGTGGTAGAGTTATTTTTTATAAAAAAATAAAAAAAAACAACAATGATGCACTAAGTACGTAATGCGCACTAGTGCGTATACTACTCGATAGCATCGAAAGAGGTTTAAATTTAAAAAAATGTTAGTCGTAAAAATAAATTTTCCCAGTCCAGTGCTATACTCTCACGATGCCTTGGTGCTAAACCCATATAAGAATGCCCCAGTGCATAAAACATATGGTGCACCGTTGTTGGGATTTTAATTTAAAAACGATGATGCACTAATTATATTATATGCACCATTGTCACTAATTGAACTGAAGGCCCTGATGCTTAATATAAAATTGTCCACCATTGTAGGGTTATTTTCTATGCAAATAAACAACGATGCGATATGTATATAAGGCACATCGGTGCATATACTATTAAATAGCACCAAACAAGGGTTAAATTTAAAAAAAATTCCGGTCATGAAATTAATTTTCACCATTTTGGTGCTATACTCACATAAAGCATCGATGCTTTCCATTTTTACGAAAGCCATGGTGTGTAAAAACATGGTGCATCGAGGAAAGGTTTTTAATTTAAAAAACATTGGTGCACTACTCATATAAGAATTATCGGTGCCATAAATAGAATTATACGTGCCGATGATTAATAAACAATGGTGCTCCGTTTTAGGGTTATTTTAAAAAAAATAAAAAATAGTGTTGTGCTAAGTAGATATGGAGCACTGGTGCATATACTTCTTGATAGCACTGGAATAGTGTAAATTTAAAAAAATGTCGATCGTATAATTTATTTTCACCATTCCAGCGATATATACTCACACGAAGCCCTGATGCTTTGACATTTTCAGAATGCCTTAGTGCTTTGACCTTTTTAGAATTCCTTGGTGCATATACAACATGGTTCATTTGCATGTTTTTAAAATTAAAAATTTTGGGGCGCTAGGTGAAGCTGGAGCAGCGATGAGTATACTACTCGATAGCACCAAACAAAGGTTAAATTTAGAAAATGTTGGTCGTAAAATTCATTTTCACAATTTCGGTGCTATACTTGCACGAAGCACTGATTCTATTCTTTTTCTTATTCCCTGGTGCATAAATATCATGGTGCATCGTGGTAGGGTATTTAATTTAAAAATCACGGTGTGATTCGTAATACTTTACTTCGGTACTTTGGTTACTCGAGTGCACCATAAATATAAAAAAATTACCTGTTGTAAAATTCATTTTTACATTTGCAGTGTTGTAGAGATCTCAAACACCAGTGTAACCTGTTGAAATTCAATAAGAAAATGCACGCACCTACTAGTGTAAAATTTCAGTCACATATTGGTGAGAAATTCAGTTACACATTAGTGCGAAATGTGGGTGTCTGATTTATTTTTCCCTTAAATAAATTTGAGAATAAATTGTAATTTCATCTCATAACAACTTGTATCAGTTAACTAAGTCATGATGACTGAGTTAGCTCAAGAAATTCGAGTTGAGGGTCTAAGATGAAGCATGTAAAGTGATCCTAATATTTTGGGGGTGCATTTGCAGTTGTAGCACTAGTGCGGTGTGAGTGTAATGAGTTAACTCAAATTAATTGAGTTAAAATCAATTTAACTAGTTCTAACTGAGTGATGAATTAATGAGAGGTACAATGAATTAGATCAGAATTAATTCACAAGGAGTGATCAATTAGACAACTGATGATTTTCTATTAATAGCTACATGCATGTAAATTCTGATGAAGACCCAATTGAGACAGAGGTTAAAGGGAACATAACTATCAATTGTATTATTAGAAACTTTCCCGGGTGAAATTATAAAGTCATGATAAGGACATGATGGATTGCATAATTAAGGAAGGATAAATTTCCTATTTAATAGGGGCTTATTTCCCTAGGAAATTGTGTGAGAAAGGCAGGCTGAAGGAAGGCAAGGAATTGGCTATGTTTTTGTTCAATTTTGCCTAGATCAGTGTGAGACAATTGGTAAAGTGCGAGAGATTCTTGTGAGAAATAATGCATTGTATTGTTTCATGATTCCTTGACTTTATACAATACATGGTAGCAGGGTTTTGAGCAGTTTATTTCCCTAAGAATATCTTGTGTTGTGCCATTGATTTACTTCTTTCTCTTACTTGCATGTGATTGAGCTATCATGTTTTATATTCCGCAAATATTGTAGAAGGATTCAATATCTTGTTTTAGTACATCACAAGATCGGATTGAATCCATTGGTATAATTTCTACATGGTATCAGAGTGCCAGGAATCACAATAGAAGAGAAGAAATTGAGTTTGTTTTGAAATTGATTCAAATTTGCAGATTCATTCTTTGGTACCTAACAGCTGACCAATATGTCTTTCACTGGCTTGAGACTCAAATATGAACTCGAGGGAAATTTGAGCTATATTTCATGGAAGGACAAGATGGAGGTAGTATTGGAGGATAATAGACTAAAGGAATTCATTGACACTAATATTCTTGAGCCCGCTCCAATAGATGCTACGCAACATGAAGCATGGAAGAAGAATGTTGCAAAGGCGAGGAGGATCTTATTAGAGGGAGTTCAAGATCATATTGTCTCGAGTCTCCATGGCAAGGAAACTCCATATGCTATATGGAAGGCCTTGACAGATATGTTTCAAAGTAGCAGTGACCATATGAAATTGGCACTCAAGGACAAGCTCAGGAAAATAAAAATGCAGAAGGGAAACATAATCCAGAAATAATTGACCAAGTTCACTCTATGGCGAGATGAGCTTGGAAGTGTTGGTATTAGTGTGGCTGATGATGACTTGGTGAGCTGAGCACTTCTAGGCCTTCCCAAGAGCTGGCATAGTTACTACGACTCTGTGAATGGGAAAGAGAAGTTACCAAAGTGGGAGCGACTATGGTCAGATTTGGTACAAGAAGATTTTCGGTGGACTACCAAGGATGGATCCTCATCCAAGAACGATGATGAGGAAAATTGTGCCTTAGATGGAAAGGCAAAGAAAGGGAAAGGGAAGAAGTCCCATTCCAAATCTGAGACTGACAAACAAGGCAAGAAACACGATATGTCAAAGGTGAAATGTCTCAACTGTCATGATCATGGACACTATGCCACAAATTTTCCACAAAAGAAGAAGAACAACAAGAAGGCTCCGAGATCTGTAGCGGGTGAAGCTTTGGCCTCAAATTTTGAGTTTTACTCCTCTCTCATTGCATGCATGGTGTCAAATGTGATGGGATATATGTGGTACTTGGATAGTGGAGAATATTTCCACATGACTGGAATCAAATAATTATTTAGTAGCTTGTAGGAGAAGGATATTCAGATGCACATCGAGATGGGTGATGGCAGGAGATATAACGGTACCGGGATTGGTACAGTTAATTTCCGGAGAGAGTGAGGTAAACCTTTCATACTAAAAAATGTCATGCATGTACTAGGTTTGAAAAATAATTTGGTTTCAGTTTCTATGTTGGAGGATCTTGTATATGATGTGGTTTTCAGTGAAGGAAAGGTGTTCCTTCATCACAAAGCCATAGCACATGTAAATAAGATTGGGGTTCGGGTGAAGAACCTATAAAAACTTGATGTAGATGGTTGCACAACATTGAGCAGTAAAGTAGATTAGGTGGTGAGCCGGGATACCGATGAATTATGGCACAAGAGGTTGGGTCATATACAACACAGTGCTTTGAGGATCATGCAACATATTTCTACAGGGATTCCAAAGGGTACACTGGTGCAGAGAGACACATGCAAAGGTTGTACTATGGGGAAGTATACAAAGGCCAGCTTTCATGAGAAGGAGAACCAAGCAGTGAAAATCCTTGAGAGATTTCACTCAGACGTGTGTGGACCATTCTCAATAACTTCCATAGCAAAGCACATGTATTATGTGATTTTTGTTGATGATTTTTATAGAAAGTGTTGTATTTTCTTCATGCAGAAGAAAGATCAGACGTTCTCCAAGTTTTGTGAGTTCAAAGAATTGGTAGAGAAAGATACAGGGAAGAAGGTGAAGGCTCTAAGGAGTGACAATGGTGGTAAGTATATCTATAATGAATTCAATAAATTTTGTGCCAAAGAAGGAATTCAAAGAGAATTAATTGCACCTCATAACCCACAACAGAATGGGGTTGCAGAAAGAAATAACATAACAATTGTGGGAGCAACACGAGCCTTGTTACATGATCAAGGCCTACCATTTCATATGTGGAAAGAGGCATGCAACATAATGGTATTTGTGCTGAACCATAGTCATCATCGGATACTTGGCATGAGTATACTAGAGGAGGCCTTTTTAGGTAAGAAGCTAGATGTTTCATATTTAAAATTTTTGGCTCATCTGTCTATTTCCATGTGACCAAATATGCCAGGAAGAAGCTAGAACCAACAACAGAGTTTGGGATATTTGTGTGGTACATATATACTCCCCACAACTATCAAGTGTATTTTCCAGCACACAGAATGACAATTGTCAGGAGAGATGTGAAATTTGATGAGGATAAAGCCATGCAATTGTCCCATGGGAGGGAGTTTGACTTGCATGCAAAAGAGGAAATATTATTTCCAAAGGATGAATCTTGGGATGTGGAGAAACCACAAGGAGAGGAATAGAGAGTGGATGAAACCACTCATGCAAAGCCATCCACCAGAAGTGGTAGGAAGCACACCAGAGAGGCTGATAGATTGATGCTAGATGCAACAGAGAATGTAGGTGCACCTACATGATAGCACAAGCAGAGAAGGTCCCCAGAAATATATACTGGATACATGGCTCTTATGAGAAAATGTATTGTGACAAAACTATCTTCTTTCGAGGAAGGAATGCAAAAGTTGGCATGGATTGATGCCATGGTTGAGGAGTATGACTCAGTTATCAGAAACAGTGCATGGGAAGTGGTACCAAGACCAGTGGGGAAGTCAATGATTGGATCCAGGTGGATCTATAAGGTGAAGCAAGAAGCAGATGGGAGTGTAGAGAGATAAAACACTAGATTTGTGGCAAGATGATTCTCACAGGTAGAGGGGATTGACTATGAGGATAATTTTTCACTAGTTGCAAGGTACTCACTGATTAGATCCATTCTTGCACTCTCAGTACAGATGGGATGGCAGATACATCAGATGGATGTAAAGACAACATTTCTTAATGGAGTTATAGAGGAAGAAGTGTACATTGAGCATCCAGAATTTTTTGAGACCTTAGACAAGGAGTTGCATGTGTGTAGACTCAATAGAGCAATGTATGGGCTGAAGCAAGCACCTCGTGCTTAGTACACCATGATTGACAACTATTTCACCGGGTTGGGCTTCACACAAAGTGAAGCGGATGCGAACCTATATCATATTGTGGCTGATTGTAAGCTTTTGATTACTGTACTTTATGTAGATGATATGATACTGATAGGTGATGAGCAACTCATAACTTCTTGCAAAGAGGATCTTGCAAGAGAATTTGAGATGAAGGACATGGGTCTCTTGAATTATTTCCTTGGTTTGGAAATATGGAAAATAGAAGGGGAGATATTTGTATCTTAGGGAAAGTATGCCAAGGAGATTCTGAGGCAGTTCCACATGGAGGGAAGCAAACCCGTGGAGACTCCTCTTATAGGAAACTGGAGGAAGGAGGATGCTACTTTATGTGAGGTAATGGATGCTACTGTTTACAGGCTGCTTGTGGGTTCACTTATGTATTTAGTGAACACACGACCGAACATATGCTATGCAGTTAACCAACTTATTCAAGCTATGGTTAAGCCAACCAAGCACTTTTGGAAGGCAAGGAAGCATGTTTTGAGATATCTTAGGGGCACTATAGAGTATGGATTATGGTACAAATGGACAAAGGGAGTGAAGCTTCAAGGCTTCACTGATGTAGATTAGGTAGGCAGTCCATCAGATAGGAAGAGCACATCAGGGGGCATCTTAAACATAGGATCAACAATAATTTCTTGGTATAGTAGGAAAAAGAGATTAGTTGCACTCAATTAAGCATAGGCAGAGTACATGGCAGCTAGTCAGGCTACATGCGATGCCATCTGGATGAGGAAGATATTAGTTGGTTTATTCTGTCAGTAGATGGATACGATGGTGTTACATAGTGATAACCAGAGTTGCATAAAACTCTCGATTAATCTGGTATTCCATGACAGGTCCAAGCATATTGATATCCAATATCACCATCTTAGAGATTGTGTTCAGAGGCACATTATGTTGTTGCAGTACATTCCCATAGAGGATTAGGATGAAGACATCTTGATGAAGGCACTAACAAAGAGAAAATTTGAATACCACAGAGGAAAGATCGGGGTAGCTGATAATCCCTTTCTTGTTGAGTGGGAGTGTTGAAATTCAACAAGAAAATGCACCCACATAATAGTGTGGAATTTCAGTCATACATTGGTGAGAAATTCAGTTACACATTAGTGCGAAATGTGGGCATCTAACTTTTTTTTCCCTTAAATAAATTGGACAATAAATTTTAATTTCATCTCATAACAAATTGTACTAGTTAACAAAGTCATGATGACTGAGTTAGCTCAAAAAAATTCGAGTTGAGGGTCTAAGATGAGGCATGTAGAGTGATCCTAATATTTTGGGTGTCCAGTTGTAGTTGTAGCACTAGTGTGGTGTGAGTGTAATGAATTAACTCAAATTAATTGAGTTAAAATCAATTTAACTAGTTCTCACTGAGTGATGAATTAGTGAGAGGTCCAATGAATTAAATTAGATTCAATTCACAAGTAGTGATCAATAAGATAACTGATGATTTGTTATTAATAGCTGCATGCATGTAAATTTTTATGAAGACCCAATTGAGACAGAGGTTAAGGTGAACATAACTATCAATTGTATTATTAGAAAATTGCCTAGGTGAAATTATAATGTCATAAGAAGGCCATGATGGATTGCACAATCAAGGAAGGCTGAATTTCCTATTTAATAATGGCTTATTTCCCTTGGAATTGTGAGAAAGGAAGTCTGAAGGAAGGCAAGGAATTGAATATGTGTTTTTCCAATTTTTCCTAAATCAATGTGAGACAATTGGTAGTGCGGGAGATTCTTGTGAGAAATAATGCGTTGTATTGTTTCATGATTCCTTGACTTTATACAATATATGATAGAAATGTTTTAAGCAGTTGCTTTCCCCAAGAACATCTTGTGTTGTGCGATTGATTTACTTCTTTCTCTTACTTTCATGTGATTGAGTGATCATGTTTTATATTTCGCAAATATTGTAGAAGCATTCAATACCTTGTTTTAGTACATCACAAGATCAGATTGAATCCATTGGTATAATTTCTACATAACCTTTGCCATCGGTGCTTCCCTTGATTTCCCTCATTCCGTCTGTTTCTCACTGTGTGCCTTTCTAGTTTTGTCAAATGGTGGTCAATTTTTTCCTCATTTACGTGGCAACCATGCCTCCCCGACATCAAATGTCTAGGTAATGTCTATGTTTCTCCCTAACTTAATTTTTTAGCAGAATAGAATTGAAAATTAAGTTAAAAAATGTATTTTTTTCTTCTCCGCACGTTCGAGATGTTCGACTCGCACCCTTCATGGTGAACCTTGGAAATTTACAGCTACATCGCGAATCAATGCGTAACATTAACACACCATTAGTGGTTCAGTGTGTTTGGTAAGTTCCACACACACCACTTTAAAAATCATAATTTTTACAGTGGTGTGCCTGGTAAAAGTAGCATCTAGGTGCATTTATTTTTCCTAACACACTAAATAATATTAAAATGTTATAACCCGGTGTGTTATTTAACCTGAACATTCCGGTGCAGCGTGTTGATATAAAATTAACGCGTCGGTGTGAAATGTTATGTCGACGCATCACATTGAAAAAAAAAATTTAATTTCATGTATGTATGCGAATCAAAAGTGGTGCATAAATTCGATGTATGCACCATTTTCGTTGCATTCCTATTTTTGTGGCACATCGTGTCCTATGCGTTCCTATTTTTTTGGAGCGCCAAGGTTGATTTGTTTTTTTAATTGAAAGTTATATGTCCATATCTATAAAAAAAAAATCATTAAATGAAAAAAATTATGTTTTATGTATGAGATTGATGTATTTTATATGTCGATCATCCATATACGCCAAAGGAGAGAGGAGAAACAACAACAAGACCAAAGAGTTGACTAGTACAATATGGTACGGGGGTGACAGGCATGAGAGAGGGAGAGGGATTTGTACCCTCGCCCTATTACCACAGTGACACAAGGGCTATTGAGGAATGTATGCCTCCTTAAGTACTATGAGGAGGCTACATCCCTGAAGGGGCACTCTGGGTTGTTGGAATAATTGATTCCTCGGTGGGATTTCCATCGACAAGCTTTATGTGTTGGTACAGACATGTGGTTTCAACTCAATGAGGAGGAAATTTATTTTATCACTGGCCTATCCAGGAAAGGGGAGGATTTTCCCTAGTTCCATAATGTCTCTCATGGTGTTACAACAAATAATAAATTTGTATACTCTCAAAGATATGTTGGGGATCATGTAGTTTCTCCAACAGATTTTCAGGTGTCTAGTTGATAGCTATGGATCGCTTCTTTTGGTGAAGAGGAGGTTATGTTCCTCTCACTATTAGTGAGTACCATTGCAAATTATACTCATGATGGGAAACACATTAGTTTCCCTATTTTGTTTATGTTTATTCTTTGGTGCAGAGGCCATGATGTATCAGATGGTATGCCATTTTTTTGCGATAGTTTTGTATAACTTTATATAGATGTCATGCTATGATACATGGGAGGGTGAACTTCCCTTTTGCTTCAGAGTTGTTTTGTTTATTTTTTGAGAGGTTTTCATAGACGAGGCCTAATTTTGACTGTCACCCTCCTAGGACAATGAATGAGGTGCAAATACACATGCATGGCGAGATGATTCCCAAGAGGGTAAACCGATGTATCCGACCAATATTTCAATTGACACATTGGGCTACTGGGTAGTGAGGCCAACCACATGTTCGTCCGCGTGTGGTGTCCTTACTCGGGGATGGATTAGTGACATTTTCCCAACATACTCTTCACACAGGATGAGCCAACAAATGATAAAGGTAATATTAGTGTTTTCTTTAAACTAATCTAGTTTCATTTTATTTTCTTAGTTATTTAGAATAAAAATTATTCTAGCACGTTCTTAAATTTTTTTATTAAATTTTTTAATGAAAATTTCTAATTATTGTTATATAATATATATTTTGTAGACATCGACGCATTCATTGGGGACATGCCTCCTCCCCCACCAGATGGAGATGCGGAAATGGTCGAGGCCACAGAGGGTGAGGGACATCCTAATCGGATACATGCAAGCATGTGACCATGCCGTAGGCTTGATATTGGATTCGAGATGGAGTTGGGTGAGCAACTCTCTATAATTTTGGTTGATTCGAGAGTTCGTTCTGTGACGAATCGAGACATCAGGGTAGATCCTAGGATCATGGAACTCTGGATGGACTTGCTGCATTATATGATGAGACTTATGTGTAATATCATTAGAGTTAGTCGGTGTATATTGGAATTGAGGAGGGATTGGCGCCATGCAATAGATACATAGTCTTCACGCAATACTACCCCATAAAATCATGATGATCGGGGTGGTGATCCTTCTGGTAGTACTCCACCTCCGCGGGGTGCCCAAGCATCAGATACAAAGTCTTCACCCAAAAGTGTTACCCCATCAGATGATGATCATGGTGTAGGGGATCCTTCTAGTAATACTTGACCACCTCCTCCTCATTAACCTCATGATCACCCATTACCTCATGTTTCTCCTCAAAGAGCAGACCAACCACCTCCTCCTCCACCTCATAGTTTGGCTCTTGATCAAGAAATTGACCATCCATTGTCTTTTGCTACCGACCAGGTTGCCACTACTACTGTTGTATCAGATATTTTATAAGAATAATTTTACTTGTATATATATATTTCATTTTTTTGTGTTCATGTTGATGTACTTAATTCATATGTTGGTGTTGATGTGTATATTGTTAGGTAATGTTAAATATGTTCATTTAATGTGCTTGCATATAGATTGTGTATGTTATAGTAGTTATTTGAAAAATATGAGATGTATATTTGAGGATGTGTGTGGTGATGATATTAGACAATGCTTGTGTTTTTTTAGATGTGATCGCGATGATGATGCCCAGTTAGATTATTAGATTTGTGTGCTAGCTAATGACGTTTATATGTGCTATAGGTGTATATAATTCGATGATGTTAACAAATTTGATGATGATGTTTATTTTAGATGATGTTTATTGAAGAGTTTTCTGGATTATCCACAGTGTTATATAACATTGGTCGACGTTTCGAATCCCAACAGGGATCCATCTTCAGGACAGGTTCTTGAATGAAGGATTGAAAGAAGGATTTAAGTCAGGATTAATAGTGAAAAAGAAAAATAAAAGAGCCGACAAGTATTTTATTATATTTTTTATTTAGTAATATTTTAATAAACTATTTTAAAGAAATAATTTAATTATTCTATTTAACCATGTGACACTAATTTAATTAATTAATTAATTTAACTGAAAATAAAAAATTTTGCTAATTAATTTTTACTAATATATTTAATATAAGTGTATTTCTAATAATGAATTTAGAATTGTTACTAACTGATATCTAAAATATTTTATTTTTAATTCATTAGGATTAATAAGTAATTTTAAGTTGATTAGAATAAATAATAATAATACTTAATAAAATTTTAATTTTAATTCATAATCATTTTTAATAAAATTAATGGAAATAAATTTTAGAGATATATAAATTATATATCTTTTTATTATATATATATATATATATATATATATATATATATAATTTTTAGAGTTTATAATTTTTTTTTTTATGATTTTTTATTATTTATTAAATGAGAGTAATTTAATGTATTGACATTATAATTAAATTAATTACTAACTAATTATAATAATTTTTCTGGGGAATTATATAAGAAATTATAGAACCACGCATTTCGAACTATTGAATGTAGTTCATTATCAGGATAATGAAGACTAGCTGATCCAACTATCCATATATAACACAGAGAAAAGTAACTGTCAAAACCTATCAAATGGAAAAATAGATGTTAAAGAAAATCGTATATATTTTAAATAATATTTCTAATGCTGACTTATATTTGGTAATTTCCCCCTTTTTTGTATACGTCCAATGCTTTATTTATTTATTCTAGTCTTTATTTTTTTGACTTAGTCTTTATTATTTTTATTATCTTATATTATGATGGTGCTTCATTTATTTATTTATTGGTTGTTTTCATTTTGACAATTTTGTTAATTTAGAATTATATATTTTAAATAATATTTCTAATGTTGACCAAGTTTTAATTTTCTTTTTTCTTTTTTATGTCGTATTATTATTATTATTATTTTTTTTCATAGTGGTTCACGTTCCTATGTGCTCGCACACATGTACTAGCTACATCCACGGTCTTAATATATCACAGTAAATCCTCTCGAAGGGATCTACTGTCGGCCTAACACTGAGGCCTAACCCCGCGGGCGTCTAGGAGATTTGATCCTGTGACCTCTCAATCTGGGAGTACTTCCAAGTGGGGACTCAACCAATTGAGCTAACCCTTGGGGCTATATTATTTTTATTATATGTCTATTTATTTATTTATTTTTAATTTTTATCATTATTATTTTTATTTATTTATTTATTATTATTTTTTTGACTTAGTCTTTTTATTATCTTATATTATTTTATGATGGTGTTTATTTTATTTTCGTTTATTTATTTATGAGTTGTTTTCATTTTGACTGTTGTTTTCTTTAACATCTATTTTTCCATTTGATAAGTTTTGACCGTTGCTTTTCTTTGCATTATATATATGGATAGTGGGATTAGCCAATCTTTATTATCGTGATGATGAACTACATTCAATAGTTCGAAATGCGTGGTTCTATAATTTTTTATGTGATTTCGAGGAAGATTTATTATAATATGATATGGATCACACAAGTTTACACTATCAAATCCTAACTAATTACTAATAAACTAAAAATAAGTTACTACGAATAAAAATATAAAAACAAATAATTATTTTAATAATATTAACATTTATTTATTCAAATAAATAAATAAATAAATAAATAAATATTAATAATTATTAAATAATAATTTATTTTATTTTTGCTACAATGTTTATTTATTAAATAATTATTATTTTGATTTTAATTTTTGTTATAATGATTATTTATTAAATTGGGATTTCCATTTTATTAAGATTAAAGTTATGAGAGCTTCAAGCAATTTAAATTTAATATTTATAGCAACTCTTACCAATTTAAATTTAGTATTTTACCAATCATATAAAATGTCAACAAGACGAATAGAAAACAATATAATTAGCAGGAGATATTGTTGGATGTGATCACGATGATGATGCCCTGTTAAATTATTAGATTTGTGTGCTAGCTAATGGCCTTTATATGTGTTAGAAGTGTATATAATTAGATGATATTAGTGAATTTGAATGTGTATTTTAGATTATGTTTATATTTTAGAAATGGTTATCATCATTATGTTTACTTTTATGAAATGATATATATTTATGATAGATTATATATTGGTGAACTTATATCAAACTTTTATATATCAAATTATATGCAAAAGGACATACTTTAAATAAAAAATGCAAACATGTTTTTATAAATTACAAAGTTTAATATGGTTGAAACTATAATTGTAAAATTACCATAATTTTTTTATATATTTTTTTTATTGTATAGATAGTTCATACATATTCATTTTAACTAAATTCATTTTAAAAAACAATTACATATGAATAAATTTATTTTCCATTGTACTATTTAATCTTTTTGAATAGAATCTTCTACCCTAAAATTATTATTATAAAAAAGTTACGATCTCCATTTATAAACATTTTATTGGCCCTAAAATTTTATGGATGCAAATCTTTCTATATTTGTTGTTTTTGTCATTATTTCATAAGTTGACGACTATCAAAATTTTAAATTACTTCATTAATTATTGTTTTTGTCAACATTAAGGGCATAATTTAAATATTTCCAAAAGCAATGATAAAAGTATGTAAACTAACAAACAACTAAGTTGAAAACCAAATTATCACAAAATCCAAATTAAACTTATCACAAACTTAGGATTAAACAAATATGTTAAATTTTTAATTTTTAATTTATAAATTACATAATTGGAAATAATTAGTTTTAAGTGTAAAAAAATTTCCACTGGAAAAAAAACGTGTACAAATGTTTAAGAATCTTACCCATTATATAAAATGACAAGAAGATGAATAAAAAATAATATAATTAGTGAAATAAAGAAAACAAAAACATACATAATAGTATAAATGATGAAATAACACAAAGTACATATCATTCTGTGTTGTAATCACCTTGATTATCTCCCTCACTTCGCATGATAACACCGTTGTTCTAAAAAATATGTTTTGATCTAGGGTCGTGTCTCAATATGAACCATCAATCCATATCCAACACATATAGGTAAAAAAACACTTGGTTGCAGTGTTTGGGAAAAACATAAGGCCCCTTAGCTTAATTCCACATCTTTCTAGAGTTGATAGATTTCAACCCACTATCACAATATTCCTTTACATTATTTCGATCAAAGGTGTTCCACCACTTGCACCTAAAAATAACACATTGGAACGAAGAGAAGTCTAGTTCAATGATCTCTTGTATCTTTCCAACATAAACTAACTTCCCCTGTATTAGGTTTTGATCACACTAGCTAGCACAACTAGATTGGTCAAACTAGACTTCCACTCCATATTCTTGTGTCATGGTTCCATCATCGACATCCTCCATGCGAAAATGATGTATATATGCCCACATAGATTAGAACAAACACACCTATAAAAAAGTGAAAAAATCACAATGTCAAGTGTCTAATAACTCTAACATAATTCAAATATAAAATATAGATGTTACAATTCAAAGGTGCATTATGAAGTTTTAAATGTATAGAAAGATATTTCCACCGAGTTGATGCACTCAATCCCTATGTTTTTAGCACACCCTCTTCAGCATGCGGGTAACGACCAAATGCACCTTATTTCTCTCTCACTTGGTCAACAACCCAACTGTTGGGGCATATCATTGGCATATTTTCTTTTAAATGATCATGATAAGGTGCACCTATACCATTAAACTGTCTGAATTCTTTCTTGTCATTGTCCCATTTCCTCCTCTTTTGTTTGTTCAATGTGATCCACGACTGTGTCCCTTCTGAATTGTAAAGGATGAATTTGTTGATGGCTTCAATTTTTGAATTCACTGATGAAATCAAATCAACATATATATTATGTATGAGATCAAATATAAATTATGAAGTTTAGTGTGAATAGTTACTCTGTAGAAAATTGACAAATTGTAAGTCACTTGCTCTTTATCACGCACCTTTTTCCATTTGTTTCGAGTGTTAGAGAAATGGCAGTTAATTAGTTTCTATTATCATGACATTATACTGTGATTATTATTATGTGTTCTTGCATTTTATATTTTATCATCAAGACTAATTCCAAAAAAATAGAAGAGGACACAAGATGTAGGCACACTGCCAGGGAAAAATCTCACTCTTTGGGGAAAACCCAGTCAAAATTCTTTCTTCAATAGGTTCAAGATGATACGACCAAGAACCTTAGACTATAGGCTTCCTCTATCAAGTCGTACCTTCACTATGTTAGCACTGATATCTCCATGACACCAAAATCTCCCTTGCTTGCACTAAAACTTCATCCTTCTTCTTTCTAAGATAGCCCAAAGATCGATCTTCATTGTCATCACCTTTGTAGTAGCTTCAAGTTCTGTAATAAAAGTATGGAATAATCATAGCACTGAGTTTAGAATCATCATGGCACCTAGTAGCATCATGTTATATCACATCGTGTCATCATGGAGACAACATCATGTCATATCACATCACTGAGTATTAGAACAATGAATAGCACCGAGTTCCATAACCATATATCTGAACTGCAATCTTTGTGATATATCTAAAACTTAATCCTCCTGTAGTGGCATCGAACCTGTGATTATAATCCAAAATTTTTTGTGATCCAAAACTTCAAATATGTCCTAAATTCTGTGTTAGAAATATGAAACTATACCCTTGTATATAGTTACTTGCCATAGTTATTTAGCTGACATGACAGTGTGAAGAGTTATGTCTATATTTGAGCCGACTTGAAGGCTGGTTGAGGCCGACATAAGGAGGTAGGTTTGATAGCTTATATCAATTTACTTGAGGGCTATATTTTGAAGTATATTTTGCCGAAGAGACGGAGGATGATTACCTTGAAGAAGATGACTTGATGGAAGAGCCTTTTGACAACCTAAATTTACATGATTTAAAAGCCCAAAAAATGGATCAATTTAAATTTGTAACAACTAACCTAGAATTCCACAATAGGAACCTTACTATAAATATGACCTAATCATGAAACCCATGCTTTAATAAGTCATTTAATAATAATAATAAATCTTTTGACAAATACATTAATAATGAAGACCGAACCTAGTTACATTCTTCAACATCGAGAAGCTCCTCTTCTCTTTTGTCTTCATCCTTTTCATTGTCCCGAATCACGACACCTGGTGTGTTGTCGATCAAATTGATGTACTCACTAGAATAATATAAAGACTCATAATATATGTAGCCCTATGCCATAGAACCCTTGGGTTTTTCCCTTTGTTGAAAAAAACCTTTCAATTTCTTCATTTACCTCTCTAAGAATAACTTCCAATGACAATAAACCACCCCAACTAATTCAACCTCATCTACTAGGTGAATTAGAAGATGAACCTGCAAGTCCATGAAACTCGTCGATAGTTCCTTCTCAAACATACAAACAATCTCAGTTATCTCTTGGCGTTACCGTGGAATGCTAACCATATGAATATCTTTTGATATGATCCACCATACAAATGCATATAACTTAGATATGGCACGTCACATGTCTTGGGGGAAGTCATGGTTCACACACCCATGTATGAGAAAATGGTAATTACATTGCAAAGTGAACACATACAAAAATTAATTATATTTTATCCCATGGCATAAAAATAATAATAAATAATAAAATCACGTTTTTGACATACGTACTCTTAGAAGGTTCAAATGGTCATGTGATTTCAACCCCGAAAAACAATCTCCCATAGTGAATTAGCACCGTAGTGAAGACCCATATAAAGAAGCCACCCTCACACCCATTATAACTTCCTTTTCCAATGAAATATCATCTTTCTTAAAAATCCATGGGACATTACCTTCTTTAAAATACCAAGAGGGACCAACCTCTCCTCTACTTTCTTGTCTTGGCCAATGTTTATTTTTAGTTTTTGAAGAAATAAGATCTCTTTTGACAACCAATGTGTCATTTTATTTCGATGATATGTGCCTCCATAAAGAATATGAAACATTTTTAAATATATGCATGGGATCTAGTAAGTGGACAACCTTAAGATGCTCCCAGTATGGGAGCTCATAAAGGGTATATTTCATTTTCATCCCAATGGGAAATTTCTCAACATAGGTGTCAAAGAGTTTTGGAACATCGAACATAGGCTCTCCATTTGAATTGAAAATTTCTATAATATCCTTCTCCTTCTCTCTTATATTCTCTAAGCCATTCAATTGGTGTCATTATTTTAGGCCTTTGGGTTCTCTCTAGTTTACCATTGAAAAGTTGATGTTGCTCTTCTGTAAGGATATTATTCTAAGAAGAATACCCTGGAGTAGTCATACATTGAAATTCGTAGGTGGTTGGACCACCTAGCCTTTAGAGAATTTCCAAAAAATTTACATCCATGATACCCTTTTGTTACAAGGTTTGTGAAATTATTGTATACACGACACGTTAGCGATCATGAAGATCAGAACAATTACAACGAATTAAATTAATATGTGAAACAATATTGTTACATATATAAAAAAATCAATAAACATGTAATTTAACAGAGAAAACTCCTAGGTCTGGATAATCATGTGCAGAGTAAGCACATATGCCATACAATGTAAAACTCCTCTCTGTTGCGATGGGTCTTGATACATCGTATACATGTATCCCTTCCCATAATCCCTTTAATTCATCTACCAATGGTTGTAAGTATACATCCATATTCTTCACTTGTCTTCTACTATGGATTATGAGGGCCAATATAAGATGTTTATTCTTCACAAAAAACCATGGGAGGATATTGTTATGGATCACTACTACAAGCCAAACATGATAGTTGGTGTTTTGGAGGGAATATGGGTTAATGCCATACACAACTATGCTGAGCTGTAGACTTCGTAATTCATCCTTGAATTTTTTGGGACATGTATCTTATATATGCCTCATGACTATTGGATTTAATTCGATTCACATAACTCCCAACTCACTTATATGCGAGGCATGCCATCTCTGCAACATAGCTAATTCTTTGCAATGAAAGAGGCTTTGAATCCTTGGGATTATCGGCATGTGCCTCAATATATTATGAGGAGGACCATGTGATTTACCCTTTTTTTAGTTATGGTACCTTTCATGCTCACATTTCATACATATCTCTTTGCATGCAACATCTCCTCTATATATAGTACAATCATTCATATATGCATGATATGATATGTACTCAATGCCCAACATTTTCAACAACTGCTTTGCCTCTTTACAACTACCAGGAAAGACATTATCAGTCAAAAGAACCTTATCTTTGAATAACCTACAGTTGGTGGGAAATATAATGTAAATGCCAATATTTAACGTTCATAAAATCAACCATTTTTAATGTTGATTGTGTGACAATATTTCTCAAAATTTAAGGGACTTTATCATGGTAAATTACCTCAGTATTTTCGATAAACATGAATTTTACATGCCAAACCCTGCTGTCAAGTTTTATACTAACATCATTGTCCCCAGCTGGGTAGGCTTTGACTGGCCTCCAGGTCCAAAGAGAGGGGTGGTGGAAGCATATTTCAGGCTTTCCAAAAAGGTATCTATTATATGAACATCATCCCCTAGCTCATCATTCTGGAATACATCTAAAAAAATGATCTCAGTGGAAGTCATATCTCATAAGAATCATCCATACCAATCTTTATTTGATTGACTCCATTGCCAACTTGTGATGAAAATATACTATTGTTGTAGTCATTCCTAATTGGTGACGTAGTGGGAATTGAATAGGTGGTTTATTCAACCATTCTTAAAATGATTCCTCTCCGATTTTTCCTCTTAATGCAACCTTATCTCGATTTTACGTTGTTGTGGGGTGCACCGAAAGACGGTAGGTGGCTCGCTCATCATCACTAGAATCCTAATTTTAAAAGATATTGAACAATAATACATCAATGATATTAGTAAGCACAATGAAATTGGTTTGTTTAAATTACATTATACCAAAGAATTATTACCATTGCTGACCAAGGATTACAACTGGAAGATGGCATGTTGCAATTGGTAGGGTAAAGCGACAGTCCATTTTCATCTACCCACTGCTTGCCGTATGCTACTTCTGATAGGATATTCTGACATTTTTGTACTAGCGGAATATTTTTTGCATATGAACTTGATTCTGAATTAGGATCCTTCAAATTTGGATACATTTTTATTCAAATTGACATGGATAAAAAAATTTCAATTAGATAATCAAAATATAAATAAAATTTGAACTTACTGGAGATGGAAATGGAGAACTCCACGAAGGAATTTGAGCAATATGGAATGCGCTGGAATTTGAATAATTGTCCATTTGATATTATGAGATTTTCTCCCTACATTTGAGAAAAATAAAAAATACATTTTTGTGTACATACCTAAAATTAATTTCAAGAACCATATAACCACAATCTGAACTTCAATATAGTTTTCAAACCATTTTTCAAGAATAAGGCCACTTTAAGCGGAAAATGTATATTATGAACTAATGTAACTCATGCGAATGCATCCTAAAGGATAATTTGAGATGAATATGCTATTTTATGTGAAAATAAAAATTCAGATAACTTTTAAGTCATATCGGTGCTTTTGTAAAACTAACCACACCGATGCGTTTAAAAAATAAACACACATATGCATTAAAATAATAATTTCACCAGTTTCCGAGATTTTGAAAATAGAAAAAGAATTCTATCAAATTGGTGCATTAAAAAATCATAGTGCACCGATAAGTTATCTTAATCGGTGCACGCTACTATTAAACACACCAATGCTTTTTATTATGAAGTGCACCGAAGTTCTGAGAATTGAAAAAAAAAGGCGCAATTTTATTTTTTTCAAATTGAAAAATGAGTGGTAATTTATTTTTAGAAATAAAATTTCACAAAGTCTTATAAATAGTAAGAATATATTCACTATTTCATTATTTTTCCCAAATTTTCAATGGAGATATTTGGAAGAGAGACATCCTAGGAGCACTCTGGAGCAATAAAATACTTTGGAACAACAAAACTATTCAAAAGATCAGAAGTTGAAAGGTATGGTGAAGTTGAATAGTTAAAATTTTAAATTCTATTATTGATTTTACTAATATATATATATATATATATATTACAATTTATGTTAGATTTAATTAAAATTCAGAAAAAAAAAAGCCCTACATAGTAAAAATTTTACTAATAAAAAATTTTGCAATCTCTGTTCCTATTTAGATTTAATTAAATTCATAAAAGAATAAGAAGCAATAATTACCTTAAACCCTTGCTTCTTCTTACTTACATGACTACAAAATTTCACCTTAGGGTTTAAATCCTTCTACCACTGTTAAAAAGCCAGAAAGATAAAAAGATTTTTCTATCTTGATGATTGCTTGTGAATTATTTGTATTCTTATTATATTATTTTTATATCTTATTTATCTTCTTATCATCAAGAAAGTACCAAAACATAAATGCATGTAGATCAAAACATCAAGGACACAAGATGTAGGCTCTTAGCTAGGGCAAAACCCCTCTCCTAGGGAAAAACCCAAAAAAATTTATTCTCTTCTTTAAGAACCAAGTCAAATTAGACAACAATACCCTTTGACCAAAACATATACCTCCTCTAATCTGCCAATTCAACCTCCCAATAAAGTCATTCCAAGATGACACAAGTCTACTTCAAGTCAACAAAAGTCAACTTTCTTCAAAATTGCTTCAATCACAAATTTCGGCACTCTTGCATTGGATTTTCGGTCCCTACTATAGTCTTGCAACTTTCAGACCTTCCCGCACCATATATTCTTCACATGTGTGGGAAAATAAGAGAGAAATTTGGCTCCTTTTATATTGAAATGTGTTTCTTCCTAAGTTTGCTATAGATTTTCTTTGTTTTCTTGGCTCTTTGCACCTTTTTCCTTCACTTAGAAATGCATATCGAATTCTTATTGGATTGATGCCATAATAGGTCAAATTGCACTTCTATATATATTATTTAAGGTGGTTGAATCCATTCAATGATGCCGACTTGTAGAGAGGGTAGTTTGACTTGGTGGAGGAGGCATAAATGACCAAATTACATGAAATAAATTTTCTTTCTTTGACATAATAAGCCCAAGAAGGGCCTAATACAATATGTCAAGGAAAATGACTCATGAGACAAACTCTGGAAGCACTCAATGGGTGAGCTACCTAAAAACAAAATAAATAAAGCATGAAACCCATGCTTATAAATAATTTTCTTTTACAATAAATTTTCTTTTTCTTTTCTTTTGACAAATACATAAGAATTACAATCAATTATGAAGACCGATACTGGTTACATTTCTCAACACGCCCTCTTAATTAGGTAGGTTTTCATAATTGTCCAATCAGTACAAGGTTGACTTAAATTTGAAGTGTTCTATGAAGAGTACAACAACATACTTAATGTTAGATACCATCAAGGCCAAAAACTGCCAAGGTATCAACTCAACACATAAAATATCCAAGTGTCAAGACACCATTCCAAGGATCCAAGTGTAATCATCAAGACACTAATTCAAGGATCCAAATTTCACCTCCAATACATTAATACACAGATCTAAGATACTAACAGGGATTAAGGTATCATTAACTAAACTTTCCACTATATGTACCATCAAGCTACAACCCTCGTATCAATTCAACATGATTTAGATACCATCTAGGACTTCATGCCAAGACACCAACCCTCATAGGGATATAGGTGATCTGAAAATAGGTTGGATAACTTGTTATGCTTTACAAGAACCTCCCACTTAGTTAAACAAATAAAATATCTAGCTTGTACTTGACTTTTGCGGAAATTTATACTTGAAACAGGTGTATGTTTTTTGACTGTTTAAGTGCTTTAAGTCCATTTGTTTTTGCTGAAATTAAATATGTGAAATATCCATATACTACAAAAAATAAACATCAACACATGACAACAAAATTAATCTAGGAGTTCACACGAATATCATGGGCTACGTCTCTTTGAGCTCTTGTCATCTTGACTTGGCTCTTTGGGATTATGGCAAAATTTCTTTTAAAAGCTACAAAATCAACTCCAATGGTTAACTAAACTGAACCAATGGGTTTATAATACCATTATACCCCTTTCATGGCTGTCATCACTTTGAAAAAAGATCTAGGCTTACTTAGACTTGATTCCTTCTGTCGGTGCTCTTGAGATACAATGAGATTCTCTATGGCACTAACTCATTCATAATTGTTTTTCTTTCCCTGAAACCTCACCTACTGTCTCCAACACATATCATACTACCAAAATGGACTGATAATTTTCTCCAAAATGAGCACTGCATCCCCAATCTAGGCCTCCCTCCATGGTTTGCCCTAGGCTACCAAAAACTTCCTTGTGGATATTTGACCTTCAGAAGTCTTCAAGTGACTCTTCAAATCCCTTCAATGGATTAATAATGTCAAAAATAGTCAGAATAGACTATTGGTTCACTGAAATTGGCCTCTGGCTGCTCCGATTTTGCCTCCAACACTTGGTGGCACCCCCTGGCTCTATGGTCAAAGAACCATTATCTGTGGGTTCTCGACCTCTATAAGTCCTTAAAAGCTTCTAAAAACTCTATAAATGGATTCAAAAGTATCAAAACAGTTATAAATGACTATTTTTTTGCTGAATAAGGCCTCTAACTACCCTGGATAGGTCTCGAACTACTGCTGGCACTTGTGGGCCCTAGTGGCCCGTGGAACTTCACTAAAAAATCTTGGATTTCAAAAGTCCTCTACAGGCTTTGAAAACCACACCATTAGTTCCAAAATGTCTGAAACATCCAAAATTGACTATTGGATTGTTGAGAAAGGCCTCTAGCTGCTCTGGCTAGGCCTCAAACTACTGCTGGCCCATGGTGGCCCTGGTGGCCCCTAGAGCTTATTTGAAGCAAAAACCTACTCAAAATTCCTCTGATGGCTCTGAAACTGTCACCATTGAGTCCAAAATTTCTGAGATAGTTGAAATTGACTATTGGCACTCCAAAATTGGTTGAATCTAGTTCAATATAGAGCCTAAACTCATTTTTCCTAATGACCCCTAAAAGTCCTCCACCAAATGTGGAGAATTGCACTTGTCTGTAGTTAAATTCGGCACAAATCTGAAAATTAGGTGAAGCGCTAAATTTATCGCCAGTTGAAACCGTTAGCATTTAACATTGCTATTGGGCATATGACTGGAATACCCGCGGTTGGGCTAACCGCCAAGCGGAACTCTGCTTAGAACTGGAGTTCGCTCCTTAGGAATCAGAGTTAGAACTGGAGTAACTCCAAACTATCGAAGAAGTCATGGTTACAATGTTATGTGATCGGGTTTTCAGTTAACATTTTAATGCCGCTGTGTTTATCCACCGTAGCAAACATTATATGTTGTGGTTTTTGCAAATGGTAACATGTGACCGTACAACGAGCCGTCGGTGGGTTGGGGACTGCCGACGTTCCCACCCAAAACTCAATCTCTGTTAAACCATAAAAATTAGCCACCAAATATAGTTTACAAGAAGTACTTGTGATGCATTGGCGCGCAGGAAGCCTACCCGAACTGTGGTCACAGGTTCAATTCTTGCAGAGACCCCAAAAAAAATTTTGCAACGTCATCCAGGGCCATGTGGTGGCCTCCGGACCTGCCACATGGCAGTATCCCATTGGCCCGAAAAATCCAAAGTGTATATCCCACAACGAATGACGATTCGCCATTTGGCATGACTTGACTGGTCCAGACATAATATTTCAGGAATATTCCCTAAAATATTCTCTTTTTAATTTTCCCAAATTCTAGTCAAACTTGGTCAATGATCCAGATTTATGCAGGAATGCAATAAAATAAAGAAATAGAAATAAACACAGAGATACAGTGGAAATAATACTTCATTTCATTAATATAAAATAACTGAAATATGTTTACAGACAGAATGGAAATAAACTAGCTAGGGTGATGGTAGCTTATCTTTGAGAAGAGATCTGACGGCTACATGCCTCTGAACTATGTTACAATGAGGCTTGAAGGCCTATTTATTGTTGAGAAACAATGCAAAACCCTAAACATCCAAAATCTAACCGTAGGAGATGAAGTGCCAAAATTATGGGCCCCGTTTGGGTAAATTAGTGTTTCAACTTCCCGGGGACGTAAATTTTTCATACGATCTCCGTTTGACGTGCATCATACCTCGTTAGAAAGATCTATCTGAGGAGTAAAACTTTTGGTGTGATAAAAATCAATCCATGGACCCATGTTGCTCCCGATTTTCACAAAAAACATCATTTATGGCCTCAAAATGGCTCCGGAAGCTCAGGACCCGAAAAACTGCTAAAAATAGTAAGTTGTGCCGAAACTGAAAAACTGAAAGAACCAATGGTGGTTGTTAAAATGGAATAGGCGGGTGGCCACCAATATCCATGTCGCTCATTAGGGCCTCCAAACGGCTTCGAAAGTTCAGGAAATGACAACCTACTAAAAATAGTAAGCTGGGCTGAAAGTGAAAAACTGAAATAACTGATGGTGTGGGTTGAAATGGAATAGGTGGGTGGCCACCAATATCCACCTGGATCATTCCTCCCTCCTTAGGAAGCAATGGTCCCCATTGCATTAAGTTCCTCCATGAGAGGGAAATTATGCTGAACTTGCTATTGGATTTGTCAAAATTGTCATGGACCTGCTGGCAGACGTGTTGGTGGATGTGCTGGATGTGTTCAATAAATTTGGTTTCCTTAGATAGTACATGTGTGGATTATGTCTGTGTAATTGTGTGAGTTATGGAAAT